>SKCR01041422.1:0-143535 GCA_019454045.1 Zanthoxylum bungeanum
AATTAATAACAACAGTAGGAATTAAGTCCTCGTGGGATCGATATTTTTATACTACTTGAACGATACGTGCGCTTGCGTTATACGTGTGTGTTTACGCCGGTCAATAGGTGAGATGAGAATACAAAGAAATAAGAGATAAGTCTGGACTCGCAGGTCCAATTAATAAATCAAATTTATTACAATTTCCAAAATTGCCCCACCCATCTAATATCCATCCGATATACATTATTCATGCATCACAACCATGTATTCACACAAGCATGTTATTAATCAATCTAATCCAATTAATTAATCTGATAATTAGTGATCATCCAATGTTCAAACAACGATTTGATTTTGCTCGAGTCAAACTCAATTTTGCGAATAAGTACTCAAAGTACGAATTCTCGAATTAAATTAAATTACATAATTAAATCCAATTTAATACGCATTTAATTCTTATTCTTTATTTAATTCCAAATTAAATATTACATTTTTATAAAATAAACCTTTTCGATTTAAATTCCGAATTTAATCGTTACGGGTCTCAAAGCCCGATTAATATCCAATATTAATTTATTTAAAGTCCAATGGGCCTTTAATTAATTTCTTCAAGGCGTAGACTTTTAGTCAACTTGGGTCAAACCGAATAACCAAAATCCAATCCGGGAGTTACCCCATAAGCCCAAAATCAATTTGGCCCATTAGGCCCAATTAAACTTTAAGGGTTCATTAGTCGTATTTGGGCCTTTTGGATGCGGTTTTGAGCCTAATTGGATCCAACCAATTTCGCCTAAACCCAACTTTGTACAACAAATCCCAACAAGCCCAATAACAACTTTAAAAGCCCAAATCCAATTTAAGGCCCAATTTAATTAAATTACAAAATCCAATTTTTCAATTCAATTAAATAAAGTGTATAGCATTATCAATTACCCAAATCAATATTTCCAAAACACCAAATTTGTCCAATTAATCATGCTCATCATCAATGAATCATGTCCAACATAATTTGATAAAAATCAAACCCAATTAACATGCCAAAGTCTCGGCCAAAGGGGAAAAATATGCCCAAATCAAATTCAATCCAATTTAACCAAATTAAACATAAATTCAACATCCCCAAATGATTTCCAACACATCCAATGTTCAAAAAATAAAAAAACCAAGACATTAGGGAGCTAACCATTTTCGGCCACAATAAGCAAATTGGGGAAAATCAATCCAATTAATTTTTCAACAAATTGATTACATATAACTCTAAGTTATCCATATACAAGCATATTTAAACAAACAATTTGTCAAAAACATGCTTAAATCAAAAAGCCCCAAATTTAGTTAAGAACCCTAATTTTCGTTTCATGCTCAAATGGCTCAAGATACCATTGTTAGGTTTCAATCAAGTCCCAAGGATCATAAATCAAACATAAAATGAGTTGAATACACATCAAAGGAGGTGCAGAATAACTCACATTGATCGGTTGGATGCTGCGAAGATGAAGAACGAACTGCCCTTGGGAGCTCGGCAGTGAGGGCTGCAGTGTACTGCTCGGCGTGGGGACTGATTCCTCCTCCAAGAATCGGCCATGGGTGTCCTCCATGGAAGCTCCAAGCTCCAAGCTTGACAAGGTGGTTTCTTGCTCATGAAAACACTGCCCTATCACCTTTGTATGGACTCATGGAGTGCTAGCTCTCTTGTATTTTGCCATAAAATACTCACTGGTTTCTCCTTCACTGTCACGGTAATGAGCAACAGAAAAACAGAAGAGAAAATGCTTGGGAGAGAAGAAGGTTTTTGGCTCCAAAATGCCTAAAACCGTTTAAGAGAGAGGGTGGGAAATAAAAATGTAAAAGGGTTTTATATATTTTCCAAAAATATTAAACCATTTACCATTTTTAATTTCTAAAAAGGCAAACATTAAATGCTTGTCAATCACCTCACATCAACTCACATCAATCTCTCAAATGTCACATCACTCAAAGTGACATATGATTTGACGCTCAAAGTGACATGTGATTTGACGCTTGATTTGACTTGCGTGCCGCACTCGAATTCGAAATGCGAATGCGCTCACAAATAATCCCGGGCTCGGGTTCGCTAATTCCAAATTAACAAATTTTCCGTTGCGTCGTAATTAAATGATTACGCCTAGCGAAATCACTATTCACGTCGCTAACGATTTAATTCTAAATTAATTCGTTCGCCCGAATTAAAATCTAATTTTAATTCCGCGTCAAAATCCAAATTCGTTTAATATATCAAATATATTAATTTACCGATTAATTCCAAATTAATCGTTCTCTCTTTTAAATTGATATTTTATCCTAGATAAAATATCTCTTTAATTAATCCCAGATTAATTTTCTCTCTCATTAATTAATCCCAGATTAATCAAAGTGCGAGTCATACGTCATCGGTGAATCTTCGGGGAGCGACCTATGAGATCTCCGGATATGTTGGCAGTAAATCAGGTCGTCAGACTATCCGAACACGTAAGTACCTCGTACTACGTTTACACCGATTCATAAGACAAGGTTGGCCTCTAGCAAAGCGCCATGCCTACCCAATTCTCCGGAAACATGCTTAAATGAATAAGCGATCTATATCAGGCATATTATACGTGGTATTGTGTATTTCGATCCAGTATCGGATGATCACGTGCTAGGCCTGGGGCTGGAATTGTGTCTGCCCCGTACGAAGCACATGTCGGATCTCTGGTAACTAGTCTCTATATCGGATAAACATGACCTTGTCATTTTATCCCGATGACTGCAGTACTTAAGAGAACCCGTATCGTATCCTACGTGACAATCAACTCCATATGACTGGAGTGACACTTCCGTCTTAACATCACACCCAACACACTACGATTCTCAATATACCCAGTATTGGCGTACACAGAACCTGTTAAAGCCCTGGACGACCTCAACCAAAGTATATTGATTGTCGCAAGTATTAGCGGTGCAAGTCTCAGGTTAAGACCAAATACACCTACCCTGATTTCGGATTTCCATAGACACATAGTCATACTACCAATGGAATTCCGAGGGGGTCTGATCCAGTGCGAAGCTGTTTCCCGTACCATCGGTAAAACACAACCTCCTATTACACTTGCATGAGTATCCTATACCCAAATATATGAGAACTATGCTGTTGTGCCCTCACAACGCTCACAAGTGTAATACTAGTCTTTTACGTATTTATCGATGTCCAATCTCGATAATACTCTGACTAGGTATATTTAATGATTTATCCTTCATGGACTGATACTGTCTCATATCATTCTCAGTCCAGGAACAAATCATATGGATCTCCTATCATTTATACATCTAGGTGATCTAATCACAAATGATAAGAGTGCAATCTCCTTTATCACATAGTTAATTTGTACAACAACACCGTGATCTGTACAAATAGTGACTCTATGGGTCATAATTGTCCAACAGACACATGCTTCCCACTTCTGGTTAGGTGTCTATATACTTACTAAAGTAGGGGTCACTGAAGGGATAATCGTCGTTCGCTCTGTCAAGACCTGAATTGATTACTTCATGTCTTAAGGTTCCATAACTTTTACGTTGTTGTCTTTACGCTATGCTACTTATATCACCTTCAATACTAAACTCTCTTCTTACTTTCCATTTCCTTCTTGTTGTTTGCATATTCTATCTTTTGGCTTTAAGCTATGCTACTGAGGCTAGTGGTGGTTCATTCTTCAGGCTGCTTTCTAGATCTATGCTTTCCGCTCTAGCTATGAGCTACAGCTTTACCATCTAATCTTCCTGCATGTACTAGTACTTTTTATTAAATCCTGAGTATTTCCTATCTCATGAGTCTATCCTTTTAAACCTACGTGAACTTCTACTGGTATTGATCTGATCTATGGATTTCTTTCTTAGTACTAGGAACTTGCCATCTTGACTCGTGTCGGGTCATATCTCTTCTGTCCTTAAAAAGTTCATTGGTTCCTTTCTGGGTAAACCACTTCTCATGATCTGCTATCCTTATCTCAAAATACAATATTACGAGTATTGGGCTTTCTTTACAGTTACTTTTATCTAAGTTGGTAAAGGATGGGGCAAGAATCTACATTTCAATAGATATCGGCCTCTTTATTCTAGTACTCTGCTTCATGGTAAAGTCTATTTCTCATGTAAGATAGGTATGAGATAGGCTTCGTAAAGACAACTTCATTAACCGGTATAACTAAAGGCTAAGAATCTGGGTAAGTCAGGGCCATATCTATCGGATCCTTAGGTTAAAAAAAATTAAGCATTTTCACTTATGACCTTTATTTACTTGCTCACGGGCCTGGATTTGGGGATCTGGAATTCTCTAAATCCTTTTTGGCATCTCATATCCATTGGAACTCCCATGTCTAATTCTAATTTCTTACTTTCTTTATCTTTCTATCTATCATTCGTTAACCGGAAAGCTTGCTATCTATATGAAGTATTCAAAAATATTGGGTCTACTAGAAGAATTTTTTTCTAAAGAGGTGAAGAATATTGCTTGGGGGAAAAGGAACCTTACTTAGATTTACTCGACATCTTACTCTTGATCCGGCTTATTGTATTCTCGTTTACTACTACAAGTTCTGATGCTTCCTTATTTATCAGTTTCTGTACCTTTATCTTTCATTGGCATTGGTTGCTTGTGTTAGGGTTGGTGCTCAGAGTGCCAATCCGGATCGTATTTATGTCCGATTCATAAATACGAACAATTCTTTTTTCCATAATATTACTTATTTAATGGTAGCACCTCTTGTCTTTTATATACATATTCGATATAATTGCAATTAGATATCTAATTATGATTAGATTGAAACTAAATCTGATTTAGTGATACGTGTATATTAGACAAAGACCCTAGGATTTACAATGTAGTGTGCAGTTACAACGTAGTTTGTAATTGACATTGGGAAGCATCACTATAAGTTTTATATCCTTAAATAAAGTTCCTGGTCAAGATTTGCTAACACGGGTCGGTTAGTAAAATCCACTGAGAGCAGTACATGTCGTATATCATGACTTGGTCTGATGGTTTATCCCAATGAACCATGAGTCTCAGGAGACTCGTATAGACATGTAGGTGCTTATTTGATAAACACTGAACGACTCACTGAAGATTTCCTAATAGGTGGTATACCAACGTCAATAGGAATCTTCTCGAGTTGAGCGAGCATAGTGGTCATTCGACTTGAGATACCACAGTGGATATATGAGTTATCTTTCATACTTTGATGGCAGTCACGTCATCGATCTATTTAGATCAGACCTCTGCCTGTTCGTTGGGTGTGGACTGATGCTCATGATATCCAGTGCATATCAAGATAAAATCTATCAGTCCTGTGTACAGGGCATTGATATCCTACACATGTTTGCGATCTAGTAAATCCATGGTCATGGTATAACTTCGGAAGCGAGTTCCGAGTGTTATTTAGAGATCATAAAATTTGAAAGTCGACTATATTATACCAAAAGGATTTGACGTTATTATCTATATCCCAGGTATAATATGGATAACATGTGACGAAGGGATTATACGTATGCAATGACCTCGACTTGCATAGTTTAGCGAGATTATCCGTGGTCGTCATAATTCATGAGTGGGTGAATTATGGACACGAAATTGGATTTTGTGATGGATAAACCTAAACTTAGAGAGTCCCACAATATTAAGTGTACTCGTGGAGCAGTACTTGGGCAACGAGTTATGAATAATACAGATTATTCATAATACTTCATCGAATTAAATGAGTTAATTCGAATCGTTTAATCGGTTAAACGAAAAATACATGCATTCGAGGATTTTGGTCAATTAATAATTAATGTGTATTTGTATTTGATACAAAATTTGATTTGATACATATTAATTAATTTTCAAATGAGACTTTGACACATGTCATTAATATATGTATTTGTTATTTAATGTAAATAAAAATACATATATTATAAAAATTATATTAATTAATTATTTAGATATTTAAATGTTAAATATTTAAATAATTAAATGATATATATATTTCATAATTGTTATGTTATATGGCTAATTATTATTGATACATGTGGTGTGTTTTTATTAAGCTTAAGTGTGCAAATTTGATTTGTCAAACTTAGAGCTTATCTTATCTTGTTTTTAATTTAATGAAATTAAAATGTAAAATTGACTAATTTACCCTCCTAAAGTCGGTCATGGCTTTATAAAAGGGGAAAATTCTTTTCTTTTCACTAAGAAATCCCCCATGGCCGAAAACTTCAATAGAAAAAGCTTTCAAATCATACTTGATGATTCAAGATGGAAAGTGAAGGAAAAACAAGAAAAAGCTTAGGAAAATTGGAGATTCAAAGGTAATCTTTAATATTCTTGAGTTTAGAAATTTAGTTTCTTGTTCTTGTATTCCTAGAATAGTTCTAGGATTTTCTTTACTTGTTAAAATTAGGGCTTTTGGTGTTGGAAGATGGATTTGGAAGTGTTAAGCATGTGTGAAGAAGAATTGGATAATGTTATTGTAATATTTATTCAATTTGATCATTTGATGATATGTTGCCATCCTAGAATGCTATGACCACTCTTGTAATGCCTAGAATTGTTCTTGGGTAGTTCATTTGTGGTGACTTTGGTTGGTGTTAAGATTAATTAGATTAATGTTGGAAAATCAGATTTTAAGCATTAAAAATTGATATATTTTGCTTCTGGATCAGATCTGGAAATACTGTGTATTTGGTGATGAAAAATATGTCATATGAATGTATTAGATGTGTTTTGGGTGTTGGAACTGTTAGGGTTAGTGCTCGGAGTGCCAATCCGGATCGTATTTATGTCCGATTCATGAATACGAGCAATTCCATTTTCCATAATATTACTTATTTAATGGTAGCACTCTTGTCTTTTATACACTTATTCGATCTAATTACGATTGGATATTCAATTACGATTAGATCGAAACTAAATCTGGTTTAGTGATATGTGTATATTAGACAAAGACCCTAGGATTTATAATATAGTGCGCAGTTACAACGTAGTTTGTAATTGATATTGGGAAGCGCACTGTAAGATGTATATCCTTAAATAAAGTTTCTGGTCAAGATTTACTAACACGAATCGGTTAGTAAAATCCGCTGAGACCAGTACATGTCGTATATCGTGACTTGGTCTGATGGTTTATCCCAATGAACCATGAGTCTAGGGAGACTCGTATAGACATGTAGGTTTTTATTTGATAAGACACTGAACGACTCACCGAAGATTTCCTAATAGATGGTACACAACCGTCAATAGGAATCTTCTCGAGTTGAGTAAGCATAGTGGTCCTTTGACTTGAGATACCACTGTGAGATATATGAGTTATCCTCCACACTTTGATGGCAGTCACGTCAATGATCTATTCATGATCAGACCTCCGCCTGTTCGTTGGGTGTGGACTGATGCTCATGATATCCAGTGCGTATCAAGATAAGATCCGCCAGTCCTGTGTACATGGCATAGGCATCCTCACATGTTTACGATCTAGTAAATCCATGGCTGTGGTATAACTTTGGAAATAAGTTCCGAGTGTTATTTAAGATCGTAAATTGAAAGTCGACTATATATACAGAACAGATTTGACATTCTCATTTATATCCCAGGTATAATATGGATAGCCTGTTACAGAGGGATTATACGTATGCAATGACCTCTGCTTGCATAGTTTAGCGAGATTATCCGTGGTCGTCATAATCCATGAGTGGGTGGATTATGGACACGGAATTGGATTTCGTGATAGATAAACCTAAACTTAGAGAGTCCCACAATATGAAGTGTACTCGTTGAGAACTTGGGCAACTCGATATGAATAATATATATTATTCATAATACTTCATTGGATTAAATGAGTTAATTTGAATCGTTTAATCGGTTAAACGATAACACATGCATAGGGGCAATTTTAGTCAATTGTAAATACTGTGTATTTGTATTTGATACATAATAGGATTAGATACACATTAATTAATCGTCAAATGAGATTTTGACACATGCTATAAATATATGTATTTGTTATTTATTGTAAATAAAAATACATATATATAATAATGAGATTAATTGATTATTTGGATATTTAATTGTTAAATATTTTAATAATTAATTAATTAAACTTTTTCATAAATGTTATGAAATTTGTCCAATTATAATTGGAACATATGGCATGAATTTATTAAGCTAAATGATTGTGAATTTGATTGGCCACTAAAACGCCTAATATCATTTAATTGAATTAAATTTTTAATTTGACTAAAATGCCCCAAAAGGTCGGCAAACTTGATTTTTTAAGGCAAATTTTTTTTTTTCATTTCATTTCTTATGGCTTCATGGCCGTGAGTATCATCTACCAAAACCCCTAAAATTGTTTCTTGATGATTCAAGTTGGAGAAAGAAGAAAATCAAGAAAAAAAGACTAAGGAATTAGAAGATTAAAGGTAATCCTTTAAATCCTTAAGCTTGGAAAATTTGTTTCTTGTTTCTTGTTGATCTATTGAGATCTAGGGTTTCTTCCTTTCATAAAAATTGGGGCTTTTTGGTTTTGGTGAATGAATTGGAAGCATAGTGCATGTGTGAAGTGTATTTGGATGAAATTATTGTAATTGTGGTCCAAATTGATCATTTGATGAGGAGTTGCTATTCTAGAGTGTTATAACCACTCTTGTGACACCTAGAATTGTTCTTGGGTTGTTCATATATGGTGACTTGATTTGGTGTTAAGATTAATTTGATTAATGTTGAAAATTTTGGATTTAAAGCATGAAAAATGGCAATTTCGGTTTCTGGATCAGATCTGATAGAACTGGAAATTTTGTGATGAAATTGATGTCATATGAATGTAATGGATGTGTTTTGGGAGTTGGAACAATTGCTGGAAAGTGTTTCGGAGTTGAAATAAGCGAAAAAGGTGAAAAACGTCGTTACCGGGTGACTTTTGAGCCAACCGAGTGACGGCTGTCCAAACAGTGATTTTGTCACTGTTCGGGCAGCCCATGAACTGTCCTAACACTATTGGGGCAGACGTGGGCAGTCCCCATAAGTGTTGGGTCGTCGGTTTATAAATAATGTGTTTTAGGCCATTTTGAGGAAAAACGTTTTTCGTAAAAGTTTCGCGAAGTTTCTATTCAATTTTAGTCGCTATTTGATATCAAATAAATAAGTTTAGGTGAAATATGAATAAATTATTTATATTAGATATTGAATAATTTATTCGGTAATTTGAAAAATTTTTAAATTACGATTTCGCCCGAACCGCGCTTCCGCTGCGCCCTTCGCCCAAAACCCCAACAGGAACAATTGTCGGAAATTAATTCGGACTTGAAATATGGGAAACCGGTGAAAAACGGCGTTATCAGGTGACTTTTGAGCCAACCAGGTGACAGCTGCCCAAACAGTGAATTGGTCACTGTTCGGGAAGCCCATGAACTGCCCTAGTACTGTTGGGGCTGACCTTGGCAGCCCCCATGTGCATTGGGTAGTCGGTTCGGTCAAAAACGTATTTTATGTCATTTTGCGGAAAAATATTTTCGTAAAAATTTCGCAATATTTCTTAACTATTTATGTCGTTATTTGATATCGAATAAATATATTTAGGTGAAATATGAATGAATTATTCATATTAGATATTGAATAATTTATTTGGTAATTTAAAAAGTTTTAATGTTATGATTTCACCCGAACAGCGTTTCCGCCGCGCTCGTGCCCAAAAGCCTAACAAAAATGTATCAGAGCAGGTCTGATACTTCATCCATTACATTAATCATGCTTGATATATGATATATAATCCAATTTTGATGTTTGCACATGCATGTAATCTATATGTTTCTTGACTTTTCGGTTCTACGCTAACGGGAAACGTAATGAAAATTTAATAGTTAAGTTAAGTTATGTTTTTTAAAGGTAGAATTGAATTTTTAGAAAATGATCTAGATTAAAATTCTGCATATGATGTAGAACAATGCTTCCTTGAGGAATATCCCCGCTTAAATAAGGCAGTTAAGTGACATGTATTGGATGCATGTTTCTTGGTCCGTCTTGTCAATACGGTTTATGGGTATCTTTCTATGGCTGCATTCGAGAAAGTGCCAAAGTAATGAGGGTGTAGTTTATAGAATTTTTTCCATGCCGGATGTATAATTGATATTAGACAAATTCAAGTGAAAGTGGAAATCCTGAACGTGCCAAAGCTGCCAGGACTACATCAGTAGCTTGAGTTTGTCATTGGCAAGTGAAGCTTTGATACGCCTCATTGTGAACGTGCCAAAACCGTCATAATGAGAAACGGTCAGGACCAAAATTAGGAGTCACTGGTTAGTGATTGACAATGAGTTGTCTACCTAATGAATATACGTAGGCGAGATCGTGCCAAAGCTGTTAGTCGAAATATATTCATGGGATCCTACTCTCACTATGGAATTCGATTTAATTATTGAATTCCCGTTCTCCGTTGGGGATTACGGTATTACGTAAAGTAGTGGGAGACACTGCTGGGTTAAAAATCTATAACTAAAGCAGTGTGTAATCTTATGGAATTGCTGCCTATTTTTTTTCCTTTATTCTATATTGTTAATAGAATTATACTTCTAATCCACTGCATGCATATTACTTGAATATGTTTTCTGACTTCACTTTGGTTGCGTATTTCTAGAATAGGTTCTAGAATATTAGTAGACTTGGATATTGTTAGATTAGTCTAAACCATCGGGAACTGTTGTTCCGATTTTCTTGAAAATCAAGATGGTTAGTGACTTAGTTTCTAAGTCACGATAAGTAATCTAAATAGATATATGTTTTAAGATATAATTGTATCGAAAGAATAGTTTCTTGTGCGGTAAGAATTGACACGAATCAGTTCATGTCTAAGATATAATTGTATAAAAAATGGAAGCCACTTCAAGAAGACGAGTTGAAAACATCTGTGTGTTTTGCGGTAGTAGTGTTGGTACTAAGCCACAATACGTTGAAGCAGCACATGAATTAGGTCGAGTCTTAGCTGCAAGGAATATGCACTTAATATATGGCGGAGGCAATCTTGGACTTATGGGGATCGTTTCAAAGGCTGTACAGGAAGGAGGCAGTCACGTTTTGGGAATCATCCCAAAACCCTTGGCAGAGGCAAATCTTATTGGATCATCAAACGGAGAGGAACTTATTGTGTCAGGTATGTCTGAACGACTGGTAGAAATGATTAACCGTGCTGATGCTTTTATCGCTTTGCCAGGTGGCTTGGGCACATTGGAGGAAATGTTTATAGTTCTATCTTGGGCGAACCTGAACATACACCAGAAACCGCTTGGACTATTTAACGTTGATGGATTTTATGATTTTCTTTGTGAGTTTCTTGATGATGCCCAGAGAAATGGGTTCGTGTCAAAACCTATGAAAGAACTCCTCTTTACTGCCAGAACTGCTCCGGATCTAATAGACCAACTTTTAGCCTATGAACCACAAGTTGACCCTATCCTTTCAAAGATAAATTGGTCCGAGGACGATCGTGGTAAGAGGCGTAGGATTAATCTGGATCTTAACCTTTAATTTCCTGTAGATTTTCAGCTAACCAGGTACGACCTTCTTAACTCTCCTTTTACTGTTTAAGACATTAGGGACAATGTCTCATTTAGGTTTGGGGGAGGAAATTAGTTGACCAGTACCTTGTTTTTAGTTTGTGTGTTTTTTTTATTTTTAGTCCAAAATGTTTCGAAAAATACAAAAAAAAAATTGAAAATTTTTCAAAAATTACAAAAATATTTTGCGTTTTTGTGTTTTTATTTTGACTAAAGGGGTGAAATTGGTAAAAGATAGCCGAGTAAGGAGTTTCCACTCCTGAGACGTATCTCAAGCCTATTTTCGAAACAAGTTAATTTTTGTTTATTTCATTTTGAATCATTTAATTTGTGAATTCTCCTTAAAACGGACTAAAATGGATCTTCATATGTTCAGTTAGCAGATATTATCAACATATATAGTAACATACGGACATGAACTAAAATTGAAAAGTTTGTAATATTCAGTGCTCTAGTTTAATTGGAGGAAGCATCTCAAAAAGCAGTGGAGTAAAAAAAAAATCTGAGATCCGAGTTATTAAGTCTGTAAGGGTGTTTTAACACCTAGTGCCCTAAAACCAACTGGTTTGGGAGTCACTGGCTCAAAGCTCGTTACATGGATCAAAGATGCTGCAAAAATATATATATCTGAAGTCTGAGTAAATAAGTCCGTAGGGGTGTCTTAACACCTGGTGCCCTAAAGCCAACTGGTTTGGGAGCCACCGACCCAACACTCGTTACATAGATGGAAGATATTGTATATAAATAAAAAATAGAGAAAAAATCAAAGAAAAAATCAGAAAAATCAGAAAAATTATTCCATTGCTACCAAAAGGTGTGAAATCTGATAGAACTTTAGGACAAAAATATTACTCTCTTATCAACTGCACTTATGACTGTTGTGGGCAAAAATGAGTTGATTAATATCTTGTTGGCTGTGTATATGAAGAATGGTAAAAATAATCAGAGAATTTACTTATTCTGTAATTTAGAAAGAAACAAAACAACTAGTAACTTGGAGTAGAAGTTTCACCTGATTAGTTACTAACTTCTTTATTCTCTTTTCTCTTGTCTTTTTGCTTTTGTGTGCATTAGTTTCACTACCTTTTTACTTTTGTAAAATGTTTGTGGGTATCATTGATGTAAACCCTCACGAGACTACAACTCGTCCACTAGGGACACCTAGGGGTTTAAAGGCTTGTTGCATACGCTAAATGCAACCGTGATCCCTATGAAAGTGGCTTAGTTAAATTTTATTATGTTATTTTATTTTGTGTTTTGCTCGAGGATTAGCAAAATGTTAGGTTTGGGGGTGTGATGAGTGGTAAATCTATCACTATTACCCACTCATTTAAGCTAATATCTTGTATAGTTTCCTGAGTTTTGTGAATATTTTGATGTGTTTTGTGTTATTTTGTAGGTAAATAAAGTTTCAGGACATTCTGGAGGTGATTTGGGCAAAAACAGTGAAAATTGGACGAAAAAGGGCATTTTGGTAATTTCCAGCGTCGCGATGCCAAGACCTTCAGCGTCGCAACGCCTAACATGCGCCGAACAGTGCTAACGTGCGCCGGGTCCACAAATCAGAATCTGAGAAAAATTTGACTTTGCTAACGTGCGCCGTACCACGAGTCACCATCACAACCGATCTGCTAAAATGCGACGTGCCATGTGTCATCATCCTACGATGCCGACAGTCATCATCGCCACGTGTGCCACGTGTCACTCCATGTCATTGCCACGTCATCAGCCACATCACCAGGTTGACCAAGTCAAACTGCCACCTCACCGCCACGTCATCATCAGCCAATCAGTAAGTGCCACGTGTCGCAATCGTACGGTGCCGACAGTCCCTTTTCCACGTGTCACCACGTCACCGCCACGTCACCGCCACATCAGCGCCACGTCAGCATCAATTATTGGTTATCTAATCCTTATCTGACACGTGGCGGATAAAAATCTAGCCGACCAATCAGAAGCCGCCACGTGTCACAATAATTGAGTCTCCAACAACCTCGCCACGTGTCACCTTATCATCATATCCAGAATCTGTAACCGACGAACCAGAGCGTGCTGCGTAGCGACGCCAAAGGCCTCAGCGTCGCGACACCGGATGCCTATCCGCGCCTATAAATTGAGCTCGAGATTTCAGTTTTAGATGCACCACTCTCTCTCATCTATTTGATGTAAAGAGAGAATTTCTCTCTCTAGTTTCTTTTAGTTTTTAGTTTTTTTTTTTAGCTTTTTTTTTAGTTTTGTAAATAATTTTAATTACGTTTTGTTAATATAATAATTTACTTTTTTTACTTTTTACAGTTTTTACTATTCATCATGAGGAAGTAACTTCCCCAGCTAGGGTGAAAGGTAATTCTTATACTGTTACTATTTAGATTAATCTCCCTAAAAATAATATATTCACTATTTAAAATATTGACTTAAAAAGGATACCGCCAGATTGGTCGGTTGGTAATATTATCACAAGTTTATATATTATTTTATGGGAGATATCTAAAATAGTAAATAGTAAAAGTAATTCCTTTTACCTTAGCATTTTATTTTATTTTACTTTTCAGCTTTTACTCTATGTCTTTTACTTTTCAGCATTTTTACTTTATGTCTTTTACTTTTAAGTTTTTATTAGCCCTAGTTATGTGTTAGTTATCTGGTGTTGTGATGAATTCTAATATCACCGGTTTATAAGGGGTTATTTTATAGTTTGGGTAATTTAAAGGTTTACTTATTTAGTCTTAAGCTTAATGCTTATTGTTGTCTGATCACCAATAAGATTGATGTGGTAAATCTAAAATGAATTAGACATAGGGATTTTAGGTTTCAGCCTTAGACTTAATAGCCCACGATCTTCTTTGAGGATAGATAACCCTTAATAGATTTCCTTACAGGATAGACATATACCTGTCGGGCGGGGGTAGCCATAATTGGAACTTAAACTTAATGAATCCAGATAATTTGGTTGACATAGACATATGGTTCAATTGGGTTAAACTGGGTATTTGCAGCTGACCATCGACAGAGGCTTTTGCATAATTTAGTGTTCCAGGTTAGTAAACTGATTTATTACACAAACATGAAATAACCACTTCATCTTTAAAATGATATTGGAAGAAATCACAACCCTAGATCTTTTTGTCTTTTGTTATTTTATTAGTATTTTCTTTTGTCTTTTTATTTATTTAGCGATTCTACAATCAACCAAATCAATAATTAATAACAACAGTAGGAATTAAGTCCTCGTGGGATCGATATTTTTATACTACTTGAACGATACGTGCGCTTGCGTTATATGTGTGTGTTTACGCCGGTCACTTAGAACAATGCTTTCTGAGATTTTATCATATAAGCATTAGATGCTTATTCCGTATGGTAAAGGATGGTCTGATATAAGATCACACCATATATTCTTATCCATTTAATGAATATTGTATTCAAGATGTGATTAAATCTCATTTAACCAATGATCGTCATTGGACCACATATTTATTAAACTAATACTTTGGAAGTATGTAGTTTAATGAATTGTAAATTGCCATGGATAGTTTTCTTTACGTCGTAACTTGGTTAATGAGTTGTCATGACTTAGTTGCGTGTTTTTAGAAGAATATATATATTGAACGTCTTGAATGGTTCGAGAACTTTCAATATGTTTCTGATGAAACACAGATAAAATATTTTGAATGGTTCAAAGATATTCTATTTCAAGTGTTGAAAACTATATTTTAAAATTCATCGTGAGTCTTTGAACTGTTCAAAGATGTTTGATATTATCAAACATATAAATTTATGGCCATTTATTCTAAATTTATTTAATGAATGTGATTCTTACTCAATATTATTCTTCTACAATTCCATCGTGATGGAATTGGTTAGTGGGAGAAATCGAATCTTATATGATTTGATTCATTTGATATTGAGTGTTACAGAATTAGTTTCAATACTCTTGGGGTTATGCTCCAGTTACACTAATTCATCTTTTTAATTACTGTTCTATTAGTTTCTACAGTTATGTATATGATATGTATAGGTAGAAAATTCGAATCTTGAAAAGTTTGAGATTTGAATCTTTCTTTTGTATAATGGTTATATAATTGAAAATACTTGCGCCTCAGAGGTACAAGTACAACTTTATCATTTATTCTATTTAATAGAATATTGTATTCTATTTGATATAATATCTTTTCTACGATCCCGAGTAATAAAATTATTTTATTACTTAGTGTGTAACATTGGATGTTGACAGTTGTAGAAAAGACTTGACTTATTAAAGTCAAATGCCAGAGTGATAAACTATAAATGGAACCACATAATTAATTAGATGAAAAGACCCTTTGACATCTTCCATATAAGTCCAATAGGATGTCAAAATCATTTGCGAAGTATTTGATACTTAATGGTTTTTTTTTTCTTATTGAAGAAAATTATCCTATAACTTATAGTGGGAGCGATATTTGATATCGATTTCGGAAGTTAGCATTGAACCATAGATCTAAAATTGTTTGTAGCTTACTACGACCAAGTTTTGAACTTGATTAAGCTTTCGTTATGAATCGTTCATAAAATGTGCAAATTGTTTGCGCAGCAAAAGCAAAGTGAGCTTGATAAAGGTTTGCCCCTTATAGTATGACAGTGAGAAAGGTTATACTCAGTAGTCTATTTTAGATTCTAAGGAAGCTTGTCTCTAGTTGCACTAATTGAACAATTAAAGATCTGTTGGTTAATGTTGATATTAAACTATGTATTTTGGCTAAAGAATGCAAAGTGGCGTTCCTGAATGGTTTCTTCGAATGAGAGATCCGTTGTGGTTTCTTTGTTTGAAGAGTTCATTCTAGAATGGCCCTAGAGTTTATATTCTACTAAGATCACAGTTTGATATACTGGCTTATAGAGCCTATTGTAGATTAAGATAAGCTTTCCGGAAATTTATGTTTTCTAATTTTGATAACAGTCAGATTGTCTGATTTTATCAAAGCATAGAGAATACATATTTGATAGTAGGGTCAGTGGTGTTGGACAATTATGACCCATAGCATCACTATTTACTGACAAAAGCGATATCTCAGCATAAACATGAGCGACCTATACATAGTTCAAGTGTTAGACGCTTGAGTGATTGGCTATAGGCCAAGTGGGAGATTGTTGGACAATTATGACTCATAGCATCACTATTTGTAAAAGACATGGTGTTCTTTGTAAAAATTAACTATGTGACAAAGGAAATTGCTCTTTTATCATTTGTAATTGGATTACTTGGATATATAAATGATAAAAGTCCATATGATTAATACCGGATTAATAAGATATGAGACAGTATTAATCCACGAAAGGTTTAATCATTAAATATCCATAGTCATAGTATTATCGAGACTGGATATCGATAATACGGAATATACTAGTATTGCACTTGTGCGCGTTATGGAAGCTTAACGACATAGTTCTCATATATTTAAGTATTGGATACTTATGCAAGTGTGATAAGAGGTTCTGTTAGCCGTTGGACCGGGAACAGCTTCGCTCTGGATAGACCCCTCGGAATCCCATTGGTAGTATGACTACATGATATTTATGAATTTATGACAAACCTCGTGTAATTTTGGATTAATCCAATCGGATCAATATAACACTTAATTATTTTAGTTGATAATTATAATATCGAATATTAGTTATTATAAAAAATTATTAGCTGCCCAAGTGCTCAACGAGTACAGTTCATATCGTGGGACTCTCTAAGTCCAGACACGTTTGTCATATAAGCCTAGCTTATATGTACGAAATTCGACCACCTCCAAATTTTCAAAGAACACGAATGACCTTGTTGAACTATACAAGTTGAGATCATCACATATGTTTAACAATCCCTTCGTCATAGGCTATCCGAGTTGTGCCTTAGAAATATAGATTTCACCGTCAAGTTTTCGAGGCGCACATCTCATGTCGACATGTCCACAATTATTTACAACTAATGCGATCAACCCTAGGTGATCGGCTTTGGCCAAAGTCTTAAGAATCGTGACTTACTTACATGGATACATAAACCCCTTATGGTACACATATGGGCTGACGGATCTTATCTTGATACGTACTTGATTAACGAGTGCATCTGTCCATACCCAATGAAAATATAACGGTCAGACCATGATTTTGTCTTTGACATATATGACATCTAAGTTTGGAGGATCACATACAAAACCAATGCTATCCTATAGTCAAAGGATCACATATGCTACTTCTCTCGACGATATTCCTATTGACGGTGGTGCGTACTTCCAACTATTAGGAATCACCAGTGAGTCATTCAATATTCGCTCTAATAAATACTCACATGTCTATACGAGCTTCCATTACTCATGGTACATCGGGTTAAACCATTGGAACTCTAATTACAATATATGACATGTGATAGTCTTATAGGTTATAGGAATTTGACCTTATACCAAAACTAACGACTACAAATATTTACTTTAAGAATAATTTATGATAGTAATACTATCCTAATGTCGAACAACCCAGTGTCCAGTATTACTATATGACTATTCTAAGGTCGATGTCATTCTCAGCATATTTATATGTATATCATTCTAATATGCAAAATGCTATTACCATTAGTAAAGGTTGAAATGAAAATGTAGTTATTTTATTGATAAATAATAAAATATAATATACAATACATTATTTGGATTGACGTTCCAAGCACCATTTCCAACAGATACGATCGAATAAGGACATATAATGACTATCTGTGTGAAAATTAGTAAAATTATTTGACAATTAGTGTGTATTTTTTGTATTTAGTATTCATCTTTCGTAGAGGATGATTCCTCAGTCGAAAGAGAAATGGATTAGAATGTCTAGTCCGATTTTGCATCATAGGATGATGAAAAAATGATCAC
The DNA here is from genome assembly GCA_019454045.1 of Zanthoxylum bungeanum. NCBI lineage: Eukaryota > Viridiplantae > Streptophyta > Magnoliopsida > Sapindales > Rutaceae > Zanthoxylum > Zanthoxylum bungeanum. The sequence goes on from SKCR01041422.1 coordinate 18,444, forward strand.
TGCCTTATTTATGATTAAAGATATCAATTTAGTCGTAATTTGATACGCTATATACCATAAGATGAAACTTGAAACATGTTCAATAGTACCTTTGAGATATTAAGAACGTGTTTCTTATTCATGGAGATTATAGTCTGCAATTATTAGAGTAGAATTAGATTTCAGTCTCATTGTGACGATAGATTGTCTACGTCATATAAAGTAGGAATTGATGCAGTGGGAGTGTCACAATTGATTCCACTATGCAAGTTGAATTAATTGTAACTTATGAAGTAATGACTTATGAAGTTTCATAACGATCTTTTAAATTATGAGTTCTGATATTGATATAGCATCTGAGAACTATTGATGTAGAACTTAGGTTCTACATAATATGTTTGATGTTGTCTAAGGGAAACGTTTGGGATCGTTGGACAAACTCCAAATATAATAGCGGATCTACTAGTTTATGCCTACCTCTTGAGTGCTAGGTGAGCTCTTTAGGGCCATGCGTATACGAAATACATTAAGATGTGTATATGATACCATGTATTGGCACTAGAGATTGTGGGAGAAATTATTGGGGTGGTGCTTGGAGCACCAATCCAGATTGTATTTATGTCTGGTCCATGAATACGAACAATTGTTTTTCCATAATATTACGTATTTATGGTAACACCTCATTTGTTTTACATATATATTCGATCTAATTTGATTAGATTGAAACTAAATCTGGTTTAGTGATATGTATATATTAGATAAAGACCCAATGATTTTTAAAGTAGTGTGCAGTTACAACATATGTTGTAAGTGACATTGGGAGCGTCACTATAAGTTTCATTTTCTCAAATAAAGTTTCTGGTCAAGATTTACTAATATGGGTCGATTAGTAAAATTCACTGAGACTAGTACATGTTGTATATCGAGACTTGGTCTAATGGTTTATCCTAGTGAACCATGAGTCTTCAGAGACTCATATAGACATGTAGGTGTTTATTTGATAAACACTGAATGACTCACCAAAGATTTCTTAATAGATCATATACCAACGTCAATAGGAATCTTCTCGAGTCAAGTAGCATAGTGGTCCAAAGACTTGAGATACCACGATGGATATATGAGTTATCCTCCACACTTTAATGGCAGTCACGTCAATGACTTTTTTAGGTCAGACCTCTGCCTGTTCATTGGGTGTGGACTAGGGATGGCAGCGGATAGGGTTTGGTGCGGGTTTACCATTACCAAACCCGCACCCGCATATGTAAATAAATTACCAAACCCTCACAATAACTGCTGCATGTTTCAATTTTCATTACCAAACCCGCACCACATATAAAAATAAATTATCAAACCCACACTAGTACCCAGTGAATTTTTTGCGGGTTTTTAAAATATTGAATTCCCTTACTCTCTTAATAATACAAATTTTTTAATTAAACATTGATATTTTTTCATAACATAGAAAAAAATATATTTGACATTTTTTAAATTATGACACATAAATAAAAGTTTAAAATATTTATAACATAATGTCAAATTCATATTATCACAATTACATTCATGAATCACTAGTTGAATATCCTTTATTATTTTAAATTCATATCATCAAAATTATTGAACCATGACCAAAAGCAATTCAAATATATTAAGAGAGAGCAATTCAAAAATTATAAGTTAGTGAGTCCTTTTATATGAGAGATTTTTTTGCCCTAAAGAAATATAAAAAAAAATATTAAACTTGCGGATAGCGAATATCCGCAGTGGGTATCCACTGGCTTTGCTTAATTACCAAACCTGCACCAAACTCGTAGTCGATTTTATTTTGAATTACCAAACCCGCTTAAATATTTACCAAATCCTACCCATTGCAGGTTGATTTTTGCGGGTTTATGGGCGAAATTGTCATCCCTATTGTGGACTTATGCTCATGATATTTGATATGTATTAGATATGATCTGTCAATCCTCTGTACATAGCATAGGTATCCTGCATGTGTTTGTGATCTAGTAAATCCATGGCAGTGGTGCACTGCGGTAGTGAGTTCCGAGTGTTATTTTGATATCGTAAATTTATAAGTCGACTATATTATACCTTAGGAATTTCACATTCCCATCTATATCCTCAGTATAATATGGATAGCATGTGAAGGAGAGATTATACGTATGCGATGATATCGACTTGCATAGTTTAACGAGATTATCCATAGTCGTCATAATTTACGAGTGGGTGAATTATGGATACATAATTGGATTCCGTGATCGATATACATAAACTTAGAGAGTCCTACAATATGAAGTGTACTCGTTGAGCACTTGGGCAACATATTATGAATAATACTGATTATTCATAATATTTTATCGGATTAAATCTGTTAATTCGAATCGTTTAATTCGTAAACGAAAATACACATGCAAAGGGTATTTTAGTCATTTTATATATGTGACGAATATGACAAGTGTCTAAATAATTTATTTAGACATTATATTGATATAATATAATATAAATTATTTAGTGCACATTTGTTAATTAATTAATTATATATATTTTATATATAACTAATACTTGTCCTAATATTTAATATATTTAGTTTGATTAAATTAATATTAAATTTAGGACAAGTGTCACAATATCATGACTTATGAAAATGTTACATTTGCTTGGAAAATGTCCATTTTACCTTTAAACTCATTTATCAAGTTTTGACTTTTGGGTTATTAGACAAGCTTTACAAGTAAAAAGTCTATTTTATCCTCATTAGCTTACTTGAACAATTGATTATTTTATTTTTTAATTTTTTTGTTTTTTTTTTTGTGTGAAGCTTATTTAATAAGCTTAGCATTAAAAAGACCAATAAATCTTTTGTTGTAGGCCACATTTTAGGCCATTTAAATAAGGAAAATTTTTTCCTTTCTTCTTAGTGAAGAAGTGGCCAAATCCCTAACTTCTCAAAACTTTTCCAAAAATGTCCAGTGAGAGAGAGAGAAGAATCAAGTTCAAGAACAAAAACTTTAAAGAAATTTGAAGATTAAAAGTTTCTAGAAGCATGTGTAAGCTTACTTTGAGCTAGATTAATGTAATTTGAGTTCAATTTATTGTTAGACAAATTAGCTTCCATTCTAGAGTTGTTGAGCCACTCTAAAATAACCTAGAATTGTTATTTTAATGATGTTGGACTTAATTGGTGTGAGATTAATTTGATTAATCTTGTGAAAATTGAATTTATAGCATGAAAAATGATAATTTGCTCACTATTTTAGACCTTAAAATTATGGAAATTATTTGATGAAAAATATGTCATTTGGATGTGTTGGGTGTGTATTGAGAATTAAGATAATTTTCGAAAATTGTTTCAAAGTGAAAATAACTGAAAATGGCGAAAAACGACGTTATCGGGTGAGTTTTGAGCTTACCAGGTAACGACTGCCCAAATACTATTAGGGCTGAATTAGGCAACCTTCTTGTGGTCTCAGTTGGTCAGTTCGTCTGAATACGCGTTTTATGGTAGTTTATAAAAAATCAATTTCGTAAAAGTTTCATAATATTTTTATTATTAATTAAGTCGTTATTTGATAAAGAATAATATATTTAGGTGAAATATGAATAAATTATAGATATAGGACATCAGATAATTTATTCAGTAAGTTTAAAATTTTAAATTTACGATTTCGCCCGAACCGTGCTTCTGCATCGAATAACCCCAACATTTCCCACGTCAGCAATGTCGGTAAATACATATTCCTACTTAGAATGGAACAACATAATACACATATTGAACATAAAACGTTTTCAACTATATACAATCAATCTAATATAAAGAAAAATGATAATCTTGTATAGATGTCTTGGAAAAAACCATAAAACTTCAACTCTCAGCTTCACAACCAATGTCGGATATACTTAGACCTAGCCACCGGTTCGATTCGATTCCGAACCGGAATCGAATCGGTTGGTTCTCGGTACCACAAGAATATGGAATCGGGAACCGGAACTGAATCGAAACCAAACCAGATTGTTCCATTTCAGTTCTAGAATTTTTAATTAATTATTATTATTTTTTAAAAAAATGGTATTTTAAATTTATTTAAAAATACAAATTTATATTACATTAAATTAAAAACTGAAATTAAAAATAAAATAAAAAAGCTTGAACATAAATTTTTAAAAACTTAAGTTGCCTATGTATCCTCCAAGGATGAGAAGAATCAAAGCTCACGTAGTTCCATTATATTTCTTAAATAGTTCCCTATTTACTCATCATTATTATCTATGCCTGTTGTGGATCCTTCAGCTCCCGTTCCGCTTGCACTTGCAGATGCATTGTCGAACAAGTCTTCATCAGGGGCATCTTCTTGTTGTCTCGGGTCCAATCATCCACACATCTTGTTGCTTGTAAAGTGCTTGGATGTAATGAATACCGTCTCACATCCAAAATTTTGCCTCATAAGCTGAAGGCTTGTTCAACCGCAACAGTGGAAAAAAGTGTTGCCGACACCTCTTTAGCAATAATTGATCAAACATGATAGATAATTTGATGTCGGTTCCACCAGTCAAATACTTGAAATTTTTTATTTACTAAACTTTTAGGATGAAACTCGAAATTGGTAGATAACTAATTATCTCATTCCCGATTGTTAGTCGTGATATCCCTCTGTTTTTTATTTTGTTGTAGTAATCAAAGATCACCTACTCTAAGTCTTGAATGTATTACGGGTCACTACTAGATTGTCTTGATGATTGTAAGTTATATCTACTAACATAATCATTAAATAAATCTATTAAATAAATTTTTATTCCATCTATTATTTTTCTAAATTTCATCATCTATTCCTAAAAATACATAGTAAGTTTGTAAATTACTATTCAAACCTTCTAATTTAAATTTAGGATAAAAAAACTATGGCAATACGATAAAGTATTGAAATGTCTTTAAAATAAGTCAACCAATTTCTTTTCATAACATCAATAGCTTCAATTACAATATCATTAATAGTTGAACTTTCAGCATGCTCATATAGAGTACCAACAATATTCAATCATTCAACAAGAAATAAATTTGTTGTAGGATAATAAACTCCACTAAAAATATTTGTAGCATCATTAAAAACTTTTAAAGTTCTAAATTTTTTTCACAAATATCCCATTGACTAGGCAAAGTGTTATATGTTGAACATGTTGGGTAAAAAACTACATAATACATCTTTGTATGGAAAAGCTCGAGTTAAAAGAAAATAAGTTGAATTCCAACGAGTTGGAACATCTCGTGAAAATTACCGATTTAACACCTTTAATTTACAAAACTTGGCCCATTCTCACATGGCATTAGAATGTGACCAAATACAATTAAGTGCAATCTTAATAGGATTAACATCTTTGTATTTTGTGCAGTATGATGCTCATAAAAAACTCTAAATGCAATAAGTCGTTTTTGCATATTTCATGATGCATCAATACAATAACAAGTAACACCCATGTATAAGTGTGCTTGTCAATGATCACTCCAAATATCAGAACAAATAGAAAGACGACCTTTAATATTTTTAAATATTTCATTTAAAATAATTTTACCATCTTTGTATAATTTATAAATTTATCATTAAATAGGATTTAAAGCATTTCGAACATAATTAGTAAAAGTAATTTTTCACCAAAACTTAAAGATATATGTGTCATATAAGTAAATTTAGCAAATTCTTCTCTATTTTTAGCATCATAATATTTAAATAAATCTAAATAACTCGTAGCTCTACTAGATGAGTTTGTGTTGTATCAAGTCTAATTTCAGCAGCATGATGTCTATTCAAGTGATTGTTCATATTTCCATAGCTGCCAATAAATTTATAAGATACACCACAATTGAGAAATAGACGGTTGTTGCCATTATGTTGAGTAATTATGATAACTATCAACTATTTTTCCCTAGGAAAATACTGGCCATTTGATTGAATACTAAAATTTCTCACAAGAATTAACTCCTCAATGGTAGATACACAAATTTAAGCGCAAGTTGTGTTTGATTTTGAGAATTGTCAAGTGAGAGCTCAATGAGATGTTTAGATATGATATATAAGTGAAAAATACGCTCTCTTGATATTTTCTAATGGGTACATTTGAGTTTATATAGTTCCCATAAAAAAATGAGTCATTATGGCTAATTATTAAAATTCGCACATAATCAGTCTCCCAGTTCAACTAGTCGTTAGAGGAAATTCAAGGAGTGTCAGTCTCCCGCTTTCATAACTGGATATCTGATTCAATTGATCTGCCAGCTTGAGGTTTCCAGTGAACCAGAACTCTCTAGAATCTTCCTAACTTTGAAAATCTTTTATTCAGGCACCTAATCTTGAAACTTTGAAAACATTATAAATTGGTCCATGAGGCTTAACACACTCAACAGATTAGCCGGTTCGGTTATCCGATAAGTCAGTCTAACCACCCAATCCAATTTGACTAAATAGGTCACTCGGTTTGATCAAAACATTATAAAAAATATATTTTACAACTTTCTAAAATATAAAATTTGGCTCAATATTTTTGAAATATTTCAAAGAGACCATTTTCTTCAAAATTTAGAAACATAAATAGTAGTACGAAGGATTTAAAACCGATCAACTATGTCATTTTTTCAATTAGGTCTAGAAATTTACAAATTTGATAATTTAGTTCAAGATTTTTTAAGTTTTAAAAAATCACAATTTAGGTTAACAAGTTTAGAAATCTTTTAAGATGACATTTTTGTATCAATATTCATAAATAATATAACGACCACAAATGTTTTGAAATGATCAAATAGATCTTTTTTCACATAACTTTAACGTTTTGACTCATTTGATGAAAAAAATTCATGGGTTCGATTTTAGTGAGCTCTTAGTGTTTAGTTATGTACAAATAAATACAACAAGATTACAATATCTAAAGAGATATAACCTAGTTAGTTAAAATCTTTAATCATGGAGTAAGTTCCATTTGAACTTCAACTTTATTTTGCTTGGGATCTTGTTTCAAGGGCTTGCAAAATGAACAAACAATAATACCAAAAGTGGCATTTAATATGTGATTTGTTATCATCAAAATTAAGGGTGGCAAAAAAGCCCGGGCCCGGCCCGGACTTAAAATAATAATTATATAGTTATATTTATAAAATATATATATTTATATAATAAATTTTATGTATTTATAAATTTTTATATTAAAAAAATCGGGTCCGAACTAAGCCTCGAGAACGTAAAGCCTCCTAAGGATCATCCTCCCATAGAAGTATATCCTCTCTCATACTATTAAGACATCACTTAGCAGGCATAGCATAAATCAAGTCCAATATAGTCGAAGATGATTTTGTGAAGAGAAATTTATATAAATTATCTATAAAGTTTTATAAAAATAAATCAATATCAAATTTTTTTACTTTGTTAATTGAACACACAAATTTATTTTTCAAATTGTCCTTATTTTCCCACCAACCCGAATTCTCAAACTCTTACAACCTTAAACTTCGTAAACTCTCTCACCACCCTATCTACTGGTCGTGGTGACAACAGTAGATACAATAACAACGAGATCATTAACAATAACGGAGGAAAATTTAGCTCAAAACTTCTCAACTTCTTTCAAATCTGTCTTTCTTCACAAAAAGTAAAAAAAAAAGTAATAAGAATAAGGTTTACCTTATGTCTTTAATCACCAAATCAAATTGTAGGGATTTGATTTCGCCATGCAAAAAAACTCCAGATCTTCATCTCTCAATCTCTAAGAGACATCTAGTGTATGTCCTCTAATGGTGATCCACACAAGCACAAAATCTATATTGTGTATGATAATTCAAAGATCAAGCTTTATGGGATTTACTTTTTAGGCTTAGCTCTCAAACACACAAATATAAAGGCTTTGTCTTAGAGACTCGGTTTCAAATACAAATTGTAGACGCTGGTTTTCACCCGAGGTCCACAATCGAGAATTTATAGCATGATGCACTAGCGATCTTACAAAATAAAAAGATAGAATGAGCGAGGGGAGTATTGCCCACTGGTGTGGTGGGTACCGTAGGCACTCCGACGCCCAAGTCAGTAATGAAGACGAAATATAAATGATGAAGGAACAAGGCCATAAGCTACATTGACCTCCGTTGACTGTCGTGAGGGTAGTAAGTTGGTGTTTAAAGAGTAAAAAGCTTAGAGAGCTCAAGTTAGAGAGCTAAGACTTGAATGATCCATATCTCTCAATTATGCTCATATTTATAGGATGATAGGTTTAACCTTTTTAGTTGGCAGAGAGACTACATTTATGGGGCGGGGCTGATTACGCCCAAAAAGTACTTTCGGTTATCGCAGTATAGTTGGGGTGTCGATTCCTCAGAGAGATGGTTACAAAGGAACTGAATCACTTAGTACGAACGTCATCAATAACTTAATTAAAGAAAATGATTGAACTGGCAGTTTAGATTAAAGATTATGAAAAACACGTAGGAATTATCAATAGAGAAAGTCAGCAAAGCTTTGGGAATCCCTCTTGTATCAAGTCCCTATATTTAGTAGTTGATTCCTTTTATTACTCAATTGAGGGTTTCACTTCCCAAACCAACAATCGGAAGATATTTCAATTAAAACATATTAAATCCTAAGGTAATCGATGAATTACTTTCTCTATGTTAACAACACACTATGTTATCATTATGACCTATCTAACGTCGACAATATACCAACAGGCAATACTGCAGCAGAAGATTAACTCATAAAATAATAATACCAGTCACAACTAGGTTCCCCAATCACACATAGAAAAACCATGACTATTCCTATATGAAAATTAGTAAAACACAGTCTTTGGATTATAAATCAAAAGATAATAGAGAATAATGAAACATCAATTGTATTAAATAATGAAGATCGTTTAAGAGTAAAAAACATGAATATATGAGTTAAATACAAGAGTTAATCCCTAGCTTTGCCTAGGAGATTAGTTCTCCATAGAAAAGAAAGACATAGCCTGAAGGAATCAGAGAGACATCTTGTCTGGCATGAAGCTTCCTCGTTCTTCACTCTCAAATATGTGATTTTAACTATTAGTTTTGTATTTCTTCCCCCTTTTTAGGGTTTCAGACGAGCTTAGGTATATATAGGGAAGTCCCGGAGTCCTTGTACATGTAAAACACGACTGAATTAAGTTTCTGGGCATCTGTCGGGGCACCGCGACACCGAAAAGTGACGTTACGGCCGTAACTCTCTGGAAAAGTGTATAGCTCCATGCTGAGATGGCGTCGCGACACCAGTTGATTTTTCTAGTGTCATGTTTTCTATGTTTTTGCTCTTCCTGCTTGCTTCCGATGCGTCCGTAAGGTCCCAAAACACGTACAATTGCTCCAAGATCCATGTTTCATTTCTTCCTAATAATAAAACATAAAATAAACTTTAAATAAGATTAAATACTTGATAATAAAGTCGAATTAGTGATGTTCAAAGTACATTTTCATGCACTTATCACTACCCCTAACCAGCTTATTGCTAGTCCCTAGCAATTCAAGAGCAAAAGAAAATGTAAACTAAACTAAATTAAAAAGAAATAAATAAAAACTATCTAAGCTACTTTCGTAGGGATCACGATTGCATTTAGCGTGTGAAATAAGCCTTTAAACCCCTAGGTGGCCTTAGTGGACGAGTTATAGTCTCATGAGGGCTTACAGCGATGACACCCACAAACGTCATTCAAAAAATATATAATCATGCAAAAATAACAAAATGAAATAGTCTGAATAGTTACACATATTATCGTCCTCAAAGAATGCCTAGCAATGAAATCAGAGAACATTCAAAGTACTCAAAGCAACTAAAATCCAAGTCCTTGAATAAATCACCTAAGCTAGACTCACAATGTGTGTGTAAAGGTTCATTCATAACTCGACTCCTAGGCAAGCCAACTCAATAATTTCGTTAAAAATTGGGATCTGATGGGTCAAACCAATCTAGATATCTCAAATATGCTCTGTAATTGCCTTTCTTTGCTCAGTATGGTATGATTTTTTTCTTTTTCCTCATTCAAATTTTTTTTTTGTTTTTAACACACCTACCCTTTAAGGTAGCATTTCTCCTCATGGTGGTCCTAACACTCGCCCATGGGTAGCTTAACGCTTATCGGTTATAGGTGGTTTAATTTCTTATTTTTTTGCTTTCAAAACATTCTCTATTTTTTTCTTTCTGTTCTTATTTTTAACAATACCATACATCATAACACCAGCAAATCAAGATAGATATCTAAGCAAATGGTCATTCATCGACATGCAATTTCTTCAACTAGTCACTTTGCCAACTACCTAGATTTTTACTGCTAAAAACCTATAGTTAAGTGCTTACAAGTCTAACCTAGATAACCTACTCAAGGCATCAGATAAAAGTAAATCAAAGAACTTATCATTTCTAAGATTTCATCATAAAACAAACAATACTCATCATTAGACTTATGCTTTATCATTAAGGACTAAAAACTAAATAATTTTTTTTAATGGCAGGAACTATCACTACACGCACACACCCCCAAACTTAAAACTTGCATTGTCATCAATGTAAGATAAACATAAAGAAACAAGAGTGAGGAACAACACTACCATGCATGGAGTTGATCAGGCTCCCGCTGGTAAGACTTTGGTTGCGTTGGCTGTGTGGGTTGCGCTAACACCTGCATAAATACTCATGCAAATAATAAACTAGCAATCAATACACAATAAAATAATACTAAAGTAGAGAAAATAATAAAATAAATAAATAAATAAATGCAAGAGTTGTCTTCCCACTGGCGCTAAGTTTAACGTCTTTAGCCAGACGCAATCACCCAAATGGTCATGGTGGCTTCCAATGGTGAGTAAGACATGAAAAATAATTTTGGCTGGTTGTGGCTGTTTATCCATGGATCCCCCAGGGTCTACTGATGGTCGAAATTTTAGGCTGCACATATGGAAAAATTGGCTTGACCTTCGGTTTAACTTTCCAAGGATTATCTTCAAGTGAGCACTGACTCTTCTTTTCCTCGTTTTATGGTACTTTGGGGTCAGTTCCAGTTCGGGAGGATTAGATTCATGTTGTATAGAGGCTATCTCCGATAAGACTATGTCTATCAGGTATGTATGGTGACACTCGATATCATCTTGTGGTTGTTCCCCGACGTGAAAAAAATTCACTTCTAATGTCATGTTCCCAAATGATAACTTCATGAGACCGTTCATGCAATTGATAAGGGAATTAGTTGTAGCAAGAAAAGATCTACCTAAGATAAGAGGGATTTTTGACTCAGTTTTAACCACATATTAAGTATCTAAAAAATAGAAAATCAACAGGATAGTCAAAGTTATCGATTTGAAGTAAAACATCCTCAACTACTTCCCGCGTGTTCTGATAGAGTGATCAACTCTATCAAGCCTGACCAAACTCATATGTGCCAATGTTCTAATAAAGCCTCAATTACTCCCCGCGGTGTTCTAGTAAAGCCTAACCAAACTCATATGTGCCAATGTGGCAAGAAATAGTGGAACATCCTGGATCTTTGTATTTTGGTGGGGCCCTCTGGTAAATCACTGCACTTGCTTGCTATGTCAGGAATGCAATCTTTTTCACATGATGTTTTCTCTTCATGGTGCATAGATCCTTCAAAACCTTCACATATGAGGGAACTTGTTTGATCATATGTAACAGAGGAAGTTTAATCTTTACTTGTTTTAAATGTTTTAGGATCTCACCATTAGGGTTAGTAGCTCTCGTAGTACGCCTAAGAGCTTGAGGGAAAGGTACTCGAATTGGGCTCTACACCACTTGTTCTTTGTGAAGAATATCTGCATTACTACATGTGGTGTCACCTTTAGTGTTGGAAGTTACCTGTACATTTATCTCTTTACCACTCCGAGTGGTTATGACATTAACACCTTTTACATTAGATGTTTCATTGTCAACATGTACCATGTGTTGCTTTTGCGGGGCGGAGGCGAATCTTATTGGACCATCAAACAGAGAGGAACTAATCGTGCCATGTATGTCTGAACGACTGATAGAAATGGTTAACCGTGCTGATGCTTTTTTTGCTTTTCCAAGTGGCTTGGGCACAATAGAGGAAATATTTACAGTGTTATCTTGGGCAAACCTGAACATACATCAGAAATCACTTGGACTGTACAACATTGATGGATTTTATGTGTTTCTTTGTGTGTTTCTTGATGATGCCCGGAGAAATGGGTTCGTGTCAAAACCTGTAAAAGAACTCTTCTTCACTGCCAGAACTGCCCCAAATTTAATTGACCAAATCTTAGCCTTTGAACCACAAATTGATCTTATCATTTCAAAGATAAATTGGTCCGAGAATGATCGTGGTAACAGGCGTCAGATGTAGAATTTCAGCTAACCATGTACTATCTTCTAAACTCTTCTTCTACTGTTTAAGACATTGGGGACCATGCCTCATTTAGGTTTGGGGGAGGGAATTAGTTGACTAGTATTTTGTTTTTATTTTGAATGATGTTTTTATTTTTATTCCAAAATTTTTTCGAAAAATACAAAAAAATTGAAAAATTTTACAAAAAAAATCAAAAAACAATATTTAGTGTTTTTGTGTTTTTAATTTGATTAATTAGGTGAAATTGGTCTGAGATAGTTATGTAAGGAATTTATACTCCTGAGACGTATCTCAACCTATTTCAGAACAAAATAATTTTTGTTTATTTCCTTTTAAATTATTTAATTTGTGAATTCTCCATAAAATTGACTAAAATGGATCTTCATATGCTCAGTTGATAGGTATTATCAACATGCATGGTAACATACGGACATGAGAAGTAATTGACGAGTTTGTAATATTCATTGCTCTAGTTTAATTGGGGGAAGCATCTAAAAAAAGCAATGGGATTAAAAAAAGAAAAAAAAATGTAAAAACAAAACATCTGAGATCCGAGTTATGAAGTTTGTAAGGGTGTTTTAACACCTAGTGCCCTAAAGCCAACTGGTTTGGGAGTCACTGACCCAAAGCTCGCTACATGGATCAAAGATGTTGCAAAAAATATATATATATATATCTGAAGTCTGAGTAATTAAGTCTGTATTGGTGTCTTAACACCTAGTGTCATAAAGCCAACTGGTTTGGGAGTCACTGACCCAAAGCTCGCTACATAGATGGAAGATATTGTATATAAATAAAAAAAATCAAAATTCAAAGAAAAAAAAATCCGAAAAATCCGAAAAATTATTCCATTCCTTAAAAAATGTGTGAATTCTGATATAACTTTAGGACAATAATATTACTCTCTTTTCAACTACACTTGTGACTATTGTGGGCAAAATGAGTTGATTAATATTTTGTTGGCTGTGTACATGGAGAATGGTAAAAAATAATCAGAGAATTTACTTTTTCGGTAATTTAGAAAGAAACAAAACAATTATTGACTTTGATAAGAAGTTTCTCATGTTTAGTCACTAACTTTTTTATTCTATTTTCTCTTGTATTTTTGCTTTTGTGTGCATTAGTTTCACCATCTTTTTACTTTTATCAAACATTTTTGGGTATCGTCGCTGTAAACCCTCACGAGACTAAAACTCGTCCACTAGGGACACCTAGGGGTTTAAAGGCTTGTTGCATATGCTAAATACAATCGTGATCCCTATGAAAGTGGCTTACTTTAATTTTAATTCTTTTTTGCATTTTATTTTGTTGTTTTGCTCGAGGACTAGCAAAATGTTAGGTTTGGGGTGTGATGAGCGGAAAATATATCAATATTTACCGCCCTTTTACCTAATATTTTGTTTAGTTTCTCGGGTTTGATGAGCGTTTTGATGTGTTTTTTAGATAAATAAAGTATTGGGACTTAATGGAATCAACGCGAGGCTAAAACGATGAAATCTGGAGCAAAAAAATGGCGAAAACGGAAATTTACTATACGCGTCACGAAGTGCAGTCCTAAATTCTAGTTTTGCGTAAGTTTTGTATTTTGGCCATAACTTTTTATCCGATATCCGATTGAGCTGATTCAAGTTACATATTAAAGAAGACACAGAGATCTACAACTTTGAAGATTTAAATATTTTCAAATTCTAAAGTTTGCAAGACCGAAATTGATGAACAATCCAGTATATTTTGTGTAATTACTATAGTTATTTTCAAAATATAAAATAAAATAAATAAAATATTAAAATAAAAATTGTCAAACTTCCACCAAACATGCTTCCATGTTTGGTGCCATGTTTGGTGCCATGTTTGATGTCATGTTTGGTGCCATGTTTGGTGGAGCAATTGGTGGAGCAATTGGTGGAGAAATTGGTGGTAGCCTTTAGATTTTCCTATAAATACCAAGCTTAACTTTGTAAATTTTCCATGCTTTCTTTGGAGGAATTTCTCCATGTAAACCTAAAGGAAAGTGTCTTGTGTATTAGTTTAAGTTTTCTTGTATTTTCTTTTTATCTAATTAATAAAATTTTACGTGTTTTCATTTACAGCATGAGTAGGTAATCTTATTCTACTATGGTGAAAATGTAAGACTTTTAATCTAATAAATTAGTTTAATCTCCCTTATTTTAATTAAAATTTTGATTAATTAGTTTTCGCCTATATGGCCGGTTTAGGTGACAACCTTATTTACCGCCTATATGGCTGGTTTTACATTATTGGACTTAGTTTCTACCTATATGATCGGTTTATGTGCTAACCATGTTACCGCCTATATGGTCGGTTTATATGATTTTGTTACCACATATATGGTCGGTTGGACTTTGGACAAATGATATCACCACGTATATGGTCGGTTTAAATATAATTAATCTGTAATTATTGACAATAAGGGAGATTTCTAATTTTTAAATATTAAAAGTGGATCCTCTAACCCCAGCAATATCTTTCATTGTACTTTTACATTTTTAATTTCCATCATTTAATTTTCAGCATTTACTTTATGTCTTTTATTTTATTTAAGCTTTTATTAGCCTTAGATATGTGTCGTAACTAAGTCCGTTATCTGGGGTTGTGATGAATTCCAATATCATCGGGTTATAAGGGGGTATTTTATAGTTTGGGTAATATAGAGGTTTATTTATTCAGTCTTAAGCTTAATGCGTCTTGTTAACTGGCCACTAATAAGATTGATCTGGTAAACTTAAAATAAACTTGACAAAGGAATTTTAGGTTTCAGCCTTAGACTTAATAGCCCACGATCTTCCTTGAGGATAGATAACCCTTTAATAGATTTCCTTATAGGATAGACATATACCTGTCGGGCGGGGGTAGCCACAATTGGAACTTAATCTTAATGAATCTAGGTAATTTGATTGACATAGACATATGGTTTAATTGGGTTACACTGGGTATGTGCAGTTGACCATCGACAGAGGCTTTTGCATAGTTTCGTGTTCCAGGTTAGTAAACCAATATATTACACAAACATAAAATAACCACTTCATCTTTTAAAAGATATTGGAAGGATTCACAACCCTGGATAGTTTCTTAATATTGAATTTTCTTTAATCTATTTTTGCATAATTTTATTTACTTGTTCTAAGTTTAAAGTCATCACCCAATCAAACAATCAATCCATTAGATACTTGTAATAATTTGGCTTCATAAAATAATAGCTTAGGTTTTAAGTCCTCATGGGATCGATACTTTTTATACTACTTGAACGATACGTGTGCTTGCATTATACGCGTGTGATTATGCACCGGTCAAGCAGCAGCATCAATTATGTTTCTCATTAGTCCAGAAAATCCATTGTATAAGGTTTGGACTTGTAGCCACTTTTCAATCTCATGGTGAGGACATTTCCGGAGCAATTCCTTGTATCTCTCCCAAGCTTCGCAGAGGGATTCTGAGTCATGTTCCACAAAGGATATAATGTCATTCCTCATCTTTGTTGTTCTGGCTGGGGGAAAGTACTTTGCAAGGAATTTGGTGGCAAGAGTGTTCCAAGTTGTGATGGAACCTGCTAGTAGTGAATGTAGCCAAGCCTTAGCTCTGTCTTTCAAGGAATATGGGAACACACGCAGTCTCATTGCTTCTTCAGCTGTTTGATTGTAATTGAATGTGCTGTAAACTTCCAGGAAGTTGCTGATGTGGGAATTAGGATCTTCAGTTGCATTCCCCCCAAATTGTACTGATTGCTGTATAATTTGAATGCATGTTTTGATGTCACACGCATTTGCTGGTAAGGGAGGAAGTATAATACATGAAATAAAGCCGTCAACCACTGAAATAGTTCTGTCTCGAATGAGAATTAGTGGTGCGACTTCCAAATGTTCAGGTTCCATGTTGATCAGTGCTTCTTGACATTCATGCTTTTCCTTCTCAATTGTCTGATTGTTCTTTCAATTTTTGGGTTAAGCGGACGGATTTCAAATCTTCTGGTTCTTCTCATGTAGTGTTTGCGAACCTGAAACACAAGAAAAAAAATAATAAGTAAAAATAAATTAGACACAAGTAAAGGTATCTAACCCCAAAATTAATAGTAAAAGATAAATAAGTCCCCGACAACGGCGCCAAACTTGATCGGTGAAATCACTCATGTAATGCAAGCGCACGTATCGTTCAAGTAGTATTAAATGTATCGATCCCACGAGGACTTAATACCTAGACTATCAACTTGTGAAGCTAAATGTTACAAGTATCTAATAGATTGGTTGTTTGATTAGATGGTGATTTTAAACTAAAGATAAGTAAATAAAACAATGCAAATGTAAATTAAAGGAAAATTCAATATCATTAAACTATCTAGGATTGTGAATCCTTCCAATATCTTTTAAAGATGAAGTGGTTATCTCACGTTTGTGAAATATATTGGTTTATTAACTTGGAACATGAAAATATGCAAAAGCCTATGTCGATGGTCAGATGCAAACACCCAAATAACCCAATTAATCATATGTCTATGTTAACAAGTTACCTGAATTCATTAAGATTAAGTTCCAATTGTGGCTATCCCCGCCCGACAGGTATATGTCTATCCTGTAAGGAAATCTACCTAAAGGTCACCATGCCCCGATGTGAGATCGTGAGCTATTGAGTCTAAGGCTGAAACCTAAAATTCCTTCGTCAAGTTTATTCTAAATTTACCAGATCAATCTTATTAATGGCCAGTTAACAAGAAGCATTAAACATAAGACTCAATAAATAAACCTTTATATTACCCAAGCCATAAAATAACCTCTTATAAACCAGTTATATTGGAATTCATCACAACTCCAGATATGGTATTTAGTTACAGCACATATCTATGACTAGTAAAGACATAAATAAAGTAAATGACATAAAGTAAAGCTTGGAAATTAAAAAGGTAAATAAAGTAATAAAGAAAATGCTGGGGGTTAGAGGATCCACTTTTATTACTTCTATTTTAGATATCTCCCTTACCTGATTAAGTCAGATTTATGATTAATTCCAACTGACCAAAAAGGCGGTATCCAATTTAGTCAGGTTAAAATCAATTTAATTAAGTCCAACCGACCATAAAGGCGGTATCCCATTAAGTCAGGTTTTAAATAGTTTATATTTTATAATTAAAGGAGATTAATCTAAATATTAGTAATAAAAGCTTTACCATTTACCCTAGCAGAGGAGAGTTACCTCCTCATACTGAAAAATAAAAATAAAGACTGAAAAGTAAAGTAAAGAAACAACTATTGCGTAAAATAAAAAAATTAAATACGGAAAGCTGTAAATAAACAAACAAGATACAATCATCTCAGTATTCTTAAGGAAATCCCCAGAAGAAGGTATGAATTTTACAAATGAAATGGCTTCGTATTTATAGGCAAAATGTTTCCTTCACAAATTTCTCCACCAATTTCTCCACCAAACATGGCACCAAATCCTCCACCAAACATGCAAGCATATTTGGTGGAAGTTTGACAATTTTTATTTATTTATTTTATTTTATTTTATTTTATTTTATTTTTTTTTGTTTTGAAAATGACTTTAATAATTGCACATAACACACTTCCAGATATTTTATCAATTTCGGTCATGCAAACTTTCGAATTCGAAGTTATTATGAACATCAAAGTTGTAGATCTCGGAGTAGAACGTTATGGCCCAAATACGAAAATTACGCAAAGTTGAAATTTTCGAAATTGTACTTCGTTAGAACGCCATTTCAAGTTTTCAACCTCCAAAATCCAAATGTCAAGTCCAGTTTTTGCCCTTATTTGTTCCACATTTAGTCCTGATTGATTCCATTTAGTCCCAAAACTTTATTTATCTGTAAAACACACAAAAACACATCAAAACATTCATAAAACTCGAGAAACCATACAAAATATTAGGTTAAATGGGCGGTAAATATTGATATATTTTTCGCTGATCAGAATTCTCCATAATACTGACTAAATTGGATCTTCATATGCTCAGTTGACAGGTATTATCAACATGCATGGTAACATACAGCCATGAGTTGTAAGTGAAAAGTTTGTAGTATTCAGTGCTCTAGTTTAATTGGAGGAAGCATCTAAAAAAACGCGATGGAATAATTTAAAAAAAACATCTGAGATCCGAGTAATTAAATCCGTATGGGTGTTTTAACACCTAGTGCCCTAAAACCAACTGTTTGGGAGTCACTGGCTCAAAGCTCGCTACATGGATTGAAGATGTTACAAAAGAAAGAAAGAAAAAAATATGAGATCCGAGTAATTAAGTCTGTAGGGGTAATTTAACACCTAGTGCCCTAAAATCAACTGGTCCTGGGAGTCACTGGCCCAAAGCCGCGCTACATGGATTGAAGATATTGTAAATAAATAAATAAATAATTAAAAAAATATGTTCCATTGTTAAAAAAATGTGTGAATTCTGATAGAACTTTAAGACAAAAATATTACTCTTTTTTCAACTACACTTATGAATATTGTGGGCACAATGATTTGATTAATGCCTTGTTGGTTGTGTATATGGAGAATGGTAAAAATAATCGGAGAATTTACTTATTTGGTAATTTAGAAAGAAATAAAACAATTATTAACTTGGATAAGAAGTTTCACTTGTTTAGTCACTAACTTGTTTATCTTTTTATCTTTTTGCTTTTATGTGCATTTGACGTTTGTGGATATCATTGCTGTAAACCCTCACGAGACTACAACTTGTTGTAGGCATTGCATTTTTGCATACCGAGCCCAATGATGAGTCTCGTAAGGAGGCACCACCTTTTAAGTCGTGGAAGTCACGGACAATGGTCGTCGGAAAGGAAAAGTCAAGAATTGACATGTTATTGGTTTTGATTCGCTAAAATCGCTCGGAGTTCGCTTGTTGAATCTTCGTTTCGAGGCATACCTTTGGCCCAAAATCACCGCAAACCCTTCCAAGCCCACCTAAACACCTAAATCCCCATCCAAAGCCCATAAAAACCAAGACAAATCAAACACCAAGCCCACTAAGCATGAAGCCCACGCCCAACACACAAATTTCACCCCCCATCCACTATTCAAACAAGATTTACCCTTCTACCAGCCTAATTTACACCTTTGACTTCAAACTTACCATAACCTTCATTTTCAACAAACTTTCCAAGGCATTTATTAAGACAACCCTACACCATTTATGATGAAACCCCACGCCCACGCCCATGACCATTTCATCTTCTTTTCTTCATTTTCCATCACCTTTCTTTTTTTATGTCAACAAAGATCACAATTATATCACAACCTTTGATCATTTTCAACAAAGATATCACAATTATATGCCACCTTTCAACAAAGTTTGGTATCAAATTAATTGTCTTTGGCCTACCTAATAAATGCTTACCTTTGTTGCCTATATAAACCCTCATTTTCTGCCTTGAAAGACCTAACATATATCAAGAGCACATACCTAGCATTTTGATAGCACATATTGAGCATACACTTAGCGTTTGGAGATCATAAACCAGCCCCTTATTTCCCCTACAACACACGCCCAAAGCCCTCTCCTTCACTGCCCATCCTCACGCCCCTAATCAGCTCCAGTTCAGCGCCCCTTCAGCCCTCATTTAGCCTTCAAAACACACGCCTAACTGCCTCTGAATCAGCTCTATTCTGCCTCTCAACCAACGCCCAAATCAGCCCTCATTCAGCCCTTGCATTCACGCCAAACAACCCTGAAAAACCAGCTCCACTCACGCCAATTATCCCTGGAAAACAGCCCCCCCCCCCCCCCCCCCAACACATGAAACATCCCTTCATCTTTGTCCCACATCGCTTGGGAAATACCCTCTCCATTTCAGCCCTCCTTCACGCACAAACACTTCACAATTCACACACCCCTCAATCCCACATCGCCCAGGAAACTCATATTAGCTCTCCCTCACGCACAAGCCACACAGCACACGCCCACTGCCTCACAAACTACCGCATAATAACCCTTCAACAGCCCATGCACACACTCCCTTTCACGTAACCACTAGCCACACCTGCCCTCTTTAGCGTAAGCCACCTGCCATCAATCTCAAACGCCATTGTCCAAAGCTGCCCACTGACCAAGCACGCCAAAAACCCTTACAATCAGCCCTTGCTCACGGCCATAAGACCCCTCAAAATCAGCCTCTGATTCACGCCAAACCCCCCTCCATTTCAACACCTGAACTGCCTCACAACTCACCGTAAATCTGCCCGCAAAACTGTCCATAAAACAGTTCAAAAAATCAGCCAACAAACTGAGACAAAAACACCCCAAAACAGCCCCCTAATTCACTGCAAACCAGTGAGCAAAGTACGAAGACCTGAACGGCAGCGAAACGAAGTAAAAACAGCGAGCAAATCAGCGGAACAGCGAGAGAAAAGGCGAACCAACGAACCAGAAAAGTTGCGGAGTGTTAACCCTTCCGACGGCCGTGAAACGCATTTCCAATAGATGACGCAAAAGGTTAGACCTGAGGGCATATGATATTTTTTCCTCGCATGAATTAATGAATTAGAAGCATGTAATTTATTTTCCTCACATGAATTAGTAATTCAGAAAGCATGTAATTTAAGTTTTCTTGCATGAATTAATTCTTTAGAAAGTATGTAATTTATTTTATTTCATATAACTTAGAAAGCATGTAATTTAAGTTTTCTCGCATGAATTAGTATTTAGAAAGCATGTAATTTATTTTATTTCGCATTAGTGTATTATGTGATTTCGGGTGAATGGAATATGTTTCTTTCTTGTGGTATATCGGATGGAAACCCGGACATAAATTCCATAGCCGAATCCGAATGGACGGTATTATGGTTTGCACTCGGGATACAATGCCCCGTACCACTCGAAAAATCATGTATTTCATTTCATCCAACTTGTATTTGAGCATGATTAGGCTATTATAATGTTGTTTTATTTTTAGCATGACTTAGTTATTTACCTTTCGTATTAGGAATTTAAGTTATGTTATGTTCAGATCATTAGTTATTTAACATGTTTGATGTGTGATATCATGTGTTTGCTGTTATGAAAGTTTACTTTTGAAGCATGCAGACCTAGATTTAGGATTTATAAGAATTTAGACTACTTTGACCAATATGCATGTTAAGTAGACTTGGTTAATATTGCACAAATCCATTTATTACAAACGACATAAGCAAGGGACCATTCCGAACCCAACGGTTTGAGGTCTTCCCTTGCGAGGGGTGAGTGCGGCCTTAAATAATTTTCCCGGTTCACACCGGGTGGCGACTCCATTATTCTCCGGTTTAGTCCCCCGTGGGCTACTCCGTACTCCCAACCGGGCCGCGACCCCGGAACATCATGTGTCGCCCAGTTTCTGTGTCCTACACTTGTCCACTAGGGACACCTAGGGGTTTAAAGGCTTGTTGCATACGCTAAATGCAACTGTGATCCCTACGAAAGTGCCTTAATTTAATTTTGTTTTAGTTATTTATTTTATTTTATTGTTTTGCTCGAGGACTAGCAAAATGTTAGGTTTGGGGGGGTGATGAGCGGAAAATATATCACTATTTCTCGCCCCTTTAACCTAATATTTTGCATTATTTCTCGGGTTTTATGAATATTTTTATGTGTTTTGTGTTATTTTGCAGATAAATAAAAATTTGGGACTGACTGGAATCAAACCGAGCCAAAACAGCGAAAAACAGACAAAAAAGGCAAAATTATCATTTATGCGTCACGACGCGAAACCCTTCTACGTCCCGACCGCTAACGTGCGCCATACACGTGTCAACATCAGAGAAACTTTCTATCATACGCACTTGCTAACATGCGTCGGGCCATGTCAACATCACAACAATCTTGTTATCATACGCCGCACACGTGTCATCATCCCATGCTGCCAATACTACACATCATTGCTTACGTCAGTATCTTGACATGTGGACCAATTTTTGCCTATAAATTGAGACCGAATTCATTTCAAAATTTCATACCTTCCTGAAGTTCCTAATAAGGGATTAAGGATTGTATCTTTAGTTTTAGTTATTTTAATTTTTAATTTTTATTTTGTTATAGTAGTAATACTTTCCTAAGGTTCTGAATAAGGATCTAAGGATTTTTTTTTTATTTATTAAATTTTTGCACTTTTAATTATGCATTTTTTTTTAGTCATAGTAGTAGTTTATTTTCTTTTCATTTTATTTTATGTTTAATAGTTAAATTTCTATTGGGGGTAGGGTGAAGCTTTTATTATTATAGTTTAGATTAATCTTCCTTAATTATAATATATAAATTATTTTAAAACCTGACTTAATGGGATATCGCCTTTATGGTCGGTTAGTCTTAATTAAATTGATTTTAACCTGACTAAACTAGATACCGCCTTTATGGTCGGTTGGAATTAATTCAAAATCTGACTTAATCAGGATACCGCCTATATGGTCGGTTGGTAATATCATGCTAAATTTATATATTATAATAAGGGATATTTCTTAATTAGAAATGTTAAAGGTGGATCCCCTAACCCCCAACATTTTATTTTTAATCTAGACACAATATTCACATGCTTAATAATTGATTTAATTATATTATGGGTAATACTTTAGTTTGTTTATTGAATCTTCAGCTTAATGCTTCTTGTTGCCTGATCACCAATAAGATTGATGTGGTAAACTTAAAATGAACTTGGAAAATGGATTTTAGGTTTCAGCCTTAGATTCAATAGCTCACGATCTCCCTTAATGAATTTAGGTAACTTGGTTAACATAGACATATGATTAGTTAGGTTATTTGGGTGTTTGGATCTGACTATCGGAATAGCCTTTTGCATATCATCGTGTTTCAGGTTAACAGACTGATTTACTACACATATATAAGAGAATTAATTCATCATTAGAATAATATTGTGTGGAATCACAACCCTAGATATTTATTTTCTTTATTATTAATTTCCTTTCTTTTATTTTGTATTTTTATTTATTTATTTATTTAGCAAAACTACATTCAACCAACCAATCCAACAATCATTCATTTCTCCCTTTAATTAGATACTTGTAAATAAATAGTATCAATAATTAATAACAACATTAGAAATTAAGTCCTCGTATGATCGATATGTTTATACTACTTTTGCGATATGTGCGCTTGCGTTACGTGTTTGATTTCACTGATCATATATTTTTCCCAAGTTGACCGAAAAATGGGAGAATAATAATAGCCAAGTATTTTAATTTTTGTTTCAAAAAAAATGGAAAATGATTTAATAAAATTTGTGGTATTAATTCATTAAATCATTTAATGTATACCACATTTGTACCAATTAAATCAAGCCATTTATACCAATCAAAATTGGCCAATTAATCCAATTAAAAAATGCAATTTGTTTACTTTAATTAAAGTAACAAGATATTTGTAAATTAATTAATTTAATCATTTAACTAATAAATAATTAAATACAAACATCTAAAATATATGTATTATATTTACATTAAATAATCAAAATAAATATAATAATTATAAACGTCAAATATCACAATTTGACATTTAACAAATGGTCGATAGATCCAAAACGAATTTATTTTCGTTTAACCGTTAAACAACTTATAAATAATCAGTATTATTCATAAAAGTTGTCCTAGTGCTCTACGAGTATATTTCATTAGTGAGACTCTCTAGGTTCAAGCATATCCGTCACGAAATCTAATTCCGTGTCCATAATCTACCCACCCATAAATTATGACGAACACGGATAAAATATCTGAACCATACAGGTCGAGGTCACTACATACGTATAATCCATCTGTCACATGTATCCGGATTATCCCAAAGATATAGATATAAACGTCAAATCTCTATAGGTATAATCTCGTCGACGTATCTATTAGCAATCTCTAAATAACACTCGGAACTTACTTCCGAAGTATACCACGGCCATGGATTTAACAAATTGCTAATCACATATGGAGTACCTATGCTCTGTACATAGAACTGACGGATCATATCTTGATACGCACATGATATCCTGTTGATCAGTCCACACCTAACGAACAGACGGAGGTCTGATCTAAATAGATCGGTGACGTGACAGCCATCAAATTATGGAGGATACCTCATACATCCACAGTGGTATCTCAAGTTGAATGATCATTATGCTCACTCAACCCGAGAAGATTCTTATTGATGTCGGTGTACCATCTATTAAGAATCTTCGGTGAGTCGTTTAGTGTTTATCCAATATTAACACTTACGTGTCTATACAAGTCTCCCGAGACTCATGGTTCTTTGAGAAACCATTGAAATCCAATATTCCAATATAAGACACGTACCAATCTCAGCGAGTTTACTTACTGACCAAGTAATTGTAAACCTTGACCAGGAAAAGTTAAAAAATGATATTGTTATGATACTGCTCAATGTCAGTTGTGACGCTTTGGCAACTTTATCATAACCAATAACTCTATGGTCATTTACGTCTTTACCATATAATAAAATAATTCATATTATAAAAACTGTTTATTTTATTCACTAATAAAATATTTACAAAGGTATTTATAGGGAAATACATAAGAAATTGGCGCTCAGAGCACCAACCCTAACACATTCCCCACATGACTCATATCGAGTCGAGATCAAAACATGGACCTTCATACGGTCCAGACGACATAGAAGACTCACCCTGGTCCTCTTCAGGATTAGTCGGCTGAAGATTGTCCTGACCTTCATCTGGTCTAGTCGATGGGAAAATTCCCCATATGATTCATATCGAGTCAAGATCAAGACCTGGACCTTCATCTGGTTCAGACGACATAGAAGACTCCCTCTGGTCCTCTTCAGGATCAGTCGGCTAGAGATTGTCCCGGCCTTCATCTGGTCCAGTCGACGAGAACATTCCCTACATGACTCATGTCGAGTCGGGTTCAAGACCTGGAACTTCATCTGGTCCAGACGACATTTAAGACTCCCCCGACCCTTAGCCGGTTTGGTCGACTGGAGATTATCATTGCCTTCATCTGGTCCAATTGATGGGAACATTCCCCAATAGCTCATGTCGAGTCAAATTAAAAACCCGGTCGACTGATGATCATCCCTAATATTTATTTGTTTTCTTTTAAGTTGATATTGCGACGGCAAAGCTACATGATCATCCCATGTCGGGTCGACCGAGGATCATCCCAGGTCCAAGCTACATCAACACCTGGGTCGGGTCGGCTGAGGATCATCCCAAATATTTATTTGTTTTCTTTAGACATGATGTTGCTCTTGACAGGTCCAAGCTACATCAACACTCGGGTCGAGTCGGCTGAGGATCATCCCTAATATTTATTTGTTTTCTTTAGACATGATGTTGCTCTTGACAGGTCCAAGCTACATCTGTTGGAAATGGTGATCGAGCACCATTCACTTTTTGTATGAATATTTGATATTTATGCATTATAATATTTATTTTATCATGGTTATTTATTTATTAATATGGTATAACTCTTACTTTTATTTATATATTGTAAATCTAAAAGTTAGATTACTCTAAGAGTTAGAGATTTCGAGTTACACTCGGAACCTTATATGAATTTAGTAAAGACCCGAGAGTTACAACATATGATGATATAGTTGCAAGAGTTACAAATGGTGTTGAGAAATATCACACATTCTCTTGAATATAAATTTTTCCTGGTCTAGATATATTGACATGGGTCGGTCATTATATTGGTAAGACTAGTGCATTGTCTATATATGTAATGGATATATGGTTTGTCTCAACAGACTGTGAGTTTGGCGGAAGTTTGTATAGAAATGCAGATATTCATTAGTTGAATGAGTATCGAACAAACTCATAAAAGATGACTAATAGATATTCCATAAAACTGTCAATAGTTGTCTTTTCGAGTTGAGTACTTATTATGGTCATTTGACTTGAGACACCACGGTGGTCTTGTGAGTGATCCTCTATGTCTGATACCATGCATGTCAGAAACCTTTCATGTTTTGGCCTCTAGATGACTGTTAGGTATAGACCGATGCACACGGAGATCGATGTATGTTAAGATGAGGATTCGTCAGTCCATATGGTTGGATTATGTTTCCAGAAATTTTTCAGAGTATATTACGGAAATCTTTTTGCCGAAAGTTCATTAATGAAATTGTTTCTTTAACATTATAAATAATATCAGAAAAAGTTTTGCTATATTATTTATTAATGGAATATAATATGAAAATTTATTTTTATATTGAGTAGATAAGGTTTTGACAGTATAACTATAACCTTACTCAATTGGAGACGGTAATGACGAAGGCATTATACCTTAGCATTTTAACCTCGACTTGTATGGTACGACGTGTCGTGTTGTTTAGTCATGATTTCTAGGTGGACAGGCCTTCATGAAATATGTATATAAATATATGAGATATATATATGTAACAACTGAACGTGAACCTAGAGAGTTCCATTATATTGAGTTTAATCGTTGAGCACTAGGACGATCTCTCGTCAAATGTTGACAAAGTATTTTTGGGTATTTAGGATTAAATTGTTTAATCCGATAATTAATGAGATGAATTGAATTAATTAATTTTATATCAAGAGTTGATATAATTTTATTGTATAATAAATGTAAATTTGATTTACATTAAATTAGTAATTATTTTTGTGAATTAATTTAATTGTTAAATTAATATACAATATTAATTACATAGTTTATACAAATAAAGGTTTTAATTAATTAAAGTAACTAAGTTAATGCAATTGAATATTTTTTAGTTAAAGTAACTAAAATCATTTGAAGGTAACTAAGTTACTAAAGTTGGTGAGATTATTTTTAACTATGGTTAAGTTGCTTTTTGAAATATGTGGTGTAGGGAAAAGATTACTTAAACCATGGTTTAATTAAAGGTAAATGGTTTGTTTTTGTTTTTGTTTATTTTAATTGAATAAAAACAAAAACATTTGCTTTTCTCACATACCACCACTGCCGTGAGAAAAAAATGAACCAAAAAAAGGAAAAGTTTTTTTTTAAAAGAAGCAACAAGCCTCTGCCGAGCAAGATAAGAGCATAAATTGATTTTTTTTCCTTTTTTGTTCTGCTCTCAAATCAAGTCAAAATCTCACCCAAAATTACCCAAACATATTTTTTAAGAGCATAGATTTAATCCTTAAGGGTTGATTATTGTTCTTGATGCTTTCCTTTTCCAAGGGTTTTAAGAGTTAAAATTTGGGAAAAGTTGGTTGCCACTCTTTAGTGATCAAACCACCTTTTGATCACCAAGATTTGTTCATTGAGGAGCTTGATTTGGTGGAGTTTGAAGAAGTTCAAAGTGCTTGGAGGAATTGGAAAAGCTTGGAGGCAAAGTTTCAATCAATTGGCAAAGCTTGTTGGTACATTTATTTTGTCAATTTATTTGTTCAATTTGTTGATTAATTCGTTTAGAAAAATTGTTGTGGAAGTGTTGGATAAATTGGAAGCATGTATGTGAGGATTAGAAGCATTTAACTGTTGGAAAATTAGTATATAAATGATATGTTAATTTTGAATGCTTGGATTATTTTTTCAAGAGTTGGAAAATTATTTTGTATGCTTGAATTAATTTTTCAAGTGTTGGAAAATTAATTTTAGTATGTTTGGATTATTTTTAAGTGTTGAAAATAATTTTAGAAGCTTAGAATATTTTTGTCAGAAGTTGATAAATGTATTAAAGTGTGTTGAAAATTTTTAATTGGCTTATGGTAATTATTTTAATGCATGGAAAATATTTTTAGTGCATTAGGAAAGTTTTAAGTTGATGAAAAAAGTTTTAAACCCACTGTTTTGGACTGCCGAAAAAAAAAAAAAATTACTCGCTCGGGATTTGATCTCGGGCGGGTTTCCGCTGCGTTCGGCATTTC
The DNA here is from genome assembly GCA_019454045.1 of Zanthoxylum bungeanum. Lineage (NCBI taxonomy): Eukaryota > Viridiplantae > Streptophyta > Magnoliopsida > Sapindales > Rutaceae > Zanthoxylum > Zanthoxylum bungeanum. The sequence continues at coordinate 46,627 of SKCR01041422.1, forward strand.
CATTCCTCACTCAACAAGTGGTATCAAAGCGATATGTGCTTCTTATTGTTCATGTTCCTTATAATTTTTCTCAATGTTATAAAATGCCCATGCATACATTTAATTGTGAATTACATGTTTTAGGCATTTTTTGGACATGCATACATTTTATATATTTGTATGCATTTGACTTTGGAAAAATCTCTATGCTAGATCATAAAGTGTCATTATTTTAGTTGAAAATATGACATGGTCCTGCTTGTCTATACGGTGTTAGTGAAACCATTGTAATTATTCCCAATATTGCTAAAGCGTGAGGGATTGGTTATAATATTTTGTACTATTCCGGTTAAGCATGAGATTAGTCGAATTTAAGAGAAAGTATTATCCAATATTGCTAAAGCATGAGGTTAATATTAGTATCTTACTTTCGGCAATAGACAAGTTGATCTAAAAATTGAACTATCCAATATTGCTAAAGCGTGAGGATGAGATTCGATTTAGGACTGAATGTAAGAGTTTCATGAGATGCAATTGACAATAGTTGTCTACCTTCTCGAATTTACAAAGGTCAATATTGCTAAAGCGTGAGATTTGCGTAAATGTCAAGAAGGATCTACTTTGCTTTGTGAGATTTAAGAGTTAAATTTTTGTATTCTTGTTTGTAGAGATTATAAAGAATATGTAAGACAATGCGAGGGCACTTTATAGAAAAAGTAAATCCATATTCTATTTAGTGTTTTTATCATGATATTTAAATATTAATTTCTGCTTTATTTTATCCTTGTGTAGACAGAATGTCTGGGTCGAACCCACTTTCACGTATATTTGATACGCATAAGCTCCAGGGTGCTGTTAACTATAATGTTTGGCTTATGAATCTCTGTATTCTTTGCCAAGCGGAGCAACTTGAATATGTTATAGATCGTCCAATGCCTGCAAGGGTTTCAGATGATGCTTTAGATGAAGAACGTGAGACGTTCATCAAATAGAAGGATGATGATCGGAAAGTCCGGTCATACATCTTGGGATCTATGGTGCCGGAACTACAGAGGAAGTATATGCCGATGCCTGATTCCGGATCCATTTGATGCATATGAAGGAACTATTCAGTAATCGACCACAGGTATAGATGCATAGGGTGGCTGTCAAGCTTTTTCATACTTTCCTCCCGGAGGGAAAACATGTTAGCCCACATGTGATGAAGCTAATAGATTGTATTGAAGAGCTTGAAAGGATGGATATTCATATTGATAACCGCCTCGGGAGTAGTGTGATTCTCGCATCTTTTCCTAAGTCTTTCGAGGACCTTATCGTTAACTTTAACATGCATAAGATGCTTCCCACCTATTCTAAGTTGCACAATATGTTGCTGACGGCTCAAGATGACATGAATAAGAATAGTTATGCTTTCATGGTCACTGGTGCTTCTTCTTCTGGACCTTCTCAGACTTCTCAAAGCCGGCTGGGAAGAAACAGAAAAAGAAGAAGAAAGTTAAAGGTAAAGCTCCAAAGGTTGCTTCCGCAGGGGTTTCTAAGCCAAAGGTGAAGACAGATTTGGCAAAAGGAAAATGTTTCTACTGCGACATGCTTGGACACTGGAAACGCAACTGTCCGAAATATTTAGCCTCTTTGAAGAAAGCTCCCTCAGGTATTTGTTTTCCTATTATTGACATTACACTTGCTTTTGATTCTAGTTCGACTTGGGTGTTAGACACTGCTTGTCCTTCTCATATCTGCAATTCGTTGCAGGATCTGAGGGAAACTAGAAGATTGAAGCCGGGAGAGATCCAGCTGCGAGTAGGGAATGAAGATTCCCTACAAGTTGAAGCAGTAGGAATTTTATTTTTGAAAATCTCTGATGAATGTAATATTAAAATTAATAACTGTTATTTTGTGCCGACTATGATACGTCAAATCATCTCACTTTCTGTACTTGACAGCGAAGGATTTCATGTAAATATTAAAGATGATCTTTTGAATTTATATGATAATATGAATTTTTGCTTGTTTCATGTCCCATGGTTGATGGTCATTACACTCTTACCAAAAATCGTGATGTCTTTAATATATAGAAATCTAAAAGGAAAAGATCGGGTGAAATAAATAACACAGAACTTTGGCATATGAGATTAGGTCATATAGGCATAAAACGCCTAACCAAACTAGTTAAGGATGGTGTGATATCGGATCTAACCATAGAACCTTTACCAGTTTGTGAATATTGTATTCAAGGTAAAATGACCAAATCCTCATTTAGTGGTGTTGGACACCGTGCTAATGATTTATTGGAACTTGTTCATTCCGATGTATGTGGTCCTATAAATCATGCTGCCATGGGTGGGTTTCAATACTTTGTAACTTTTATCGATGATTTGTCACGATATGGTTATGTGTTTCTTATGAAACACAAATCGAAAACTTTTGAAAAGTTCAAAGAATACCGATTTGAAGTAGAGAAACAAACCGGAAAACTCTTGAAATGCCTTCGATCAGATCGGGACGGTGAGTATATGAGCAGTGAGCTCGTGAGTTATTTAAAAGAGAATGAGATTCTCACTCAGTATGCTCCTCAAGACACTCCTCAACACAATGGTGTTTCGGAGAGGAGGAATCGAACTTTATTAGATATGGTTTGATCAATGATGAGTTTCACTGATCTACCAATATACTTGTGGGGCCATGCTCTAGACACTGATGTTCATCTTCTAAACAAAGTTCCATCGAAAGTTGTTCCGACCACTCCGTATGAGTTATGGACTGGAAAGAAACTGAGTCTTAAGCATGTTAAGATTTGGGGTTGTCCTGCCTATGTAAGAGTTGCATAGCGGGATAAACTTGCACCTAGAGGGTACAAGTATCGATTTATTGGATATCCTAAAAATTCCATGGGATATCAGTTCTATGATCCTGAGAACCGAAATGTGTTCGTTGCTCGAAATGCAACTTTCTTAGAAACATAATTTGTGTTAGAAAGTGCAGATCATATAATGATTGATTTTGATGAAGTCAATCAAAATAACATTAAATCGACGATAGAACCAGAAGTTAAGAAGATGAGATACCTTTGACACAAAGGATATCGAGACCCCCTGTCAGGTACAAGACATCATCTGATGACACCCTCGATGTTTTTTTAGTTGAAGAAAAAGATCATTTAACCTACAGAGAGGTGATGTTAGACATCGATGCGGAGAAATGGCTGGAAGCTATGAAATCCGAGATTGCCTCAATGCATGAGAATCAAGTCTGGGACTTGGTTTCGCTTCCATATGAAATTGTTCCTATCGGTTGTAAATGGGTTTACAAAAGGAAGAGGGGGCCCGATGGAAAGGTTGAATCCTTTAAGGCCCGACTAGTAGCAAAATGATATACTCAGAAATCAGGTATTGATTATGAGGAAACCTTTTCTCCTGTAGCCATGCTCAAGTCAATCAGAATTTTATTAGCTATTGTCACAGACTATGATTATGAAATTTGGCATATGGATGTGAAAACGGCTTTTCTGATTGGAAATCTTGAGGAAGATATCCATATGGAACAACCCGAGGGATTCGCATTCGCCAAAGATCCTAATCTGGTATGTAAGCTTAAAAGGTCTATTTATGGACTTAAACAAGCTTCCCATAGTTGGAATCTTCATTTTGACGATGTGATCAGATCGTTTGGTTTCATTAAAAATGAAGAGGAATCATGTGTCTATAAAAAGATAAGTGGGAGCATGGTAGTCTTCTTAGTGCTTTATGTTGATGATATACTTATTATCGGAGATGATATAGGTATGTTACAATATGTCAAAGCCTATCTCAGTAAAAATTTCTCCATGAAGGATTTGGGAGAGGCCTCTTATATACTAGGTATAAGGCTTTATAGAGATAGAGCGAGGAGGTTGATAGGACTCTCTCAGCCCAAGTATATTGATTTGATCTTAGAAAGGTACAACTTCATTGACTGTAAGATAGTCAATGTGCCTTTCAAACATGGTATTCATCTGTCTAAGAAAATGTGTCCTAAGACAGATGATGAAAGGGCTAAAATGTTTAGCCAACCTTATGCTTCCGCTGTTGGTAGCATAATGTATGTCATGTTATGTACTAGACATGATATCAGCATGGTTATAAGTGTTACAATCCGTTATCAGTCTGATCCGGGTCAGGACCATTGGATTGTTGTGAAACATATTCTGAAATACCTTAAGGGTACAAAGGATAAGTTTCTCATTTATGGAGAAAATGACTTACAATTGAGAGGTTACACAGATTCAAATTTTCAATCTGATCCAGATGATAGAAATTCTACATCTGGGTTTGTGTTTTCTCTCAATGGCGGTGCCATTAGTTAGAAAAGCACCAAACAGGGTTCGATTGCTGATTCCACCACCGAGGCAAATACATTGCTGCTTCAGAAGATGCAAAGGAAGCTGTCTGGATCAAAAAGTTTGTTGCGGAGCTTGGAGTAGTCTCATCTGTAGTAGATCTTATTCTGTTATTATGTGACAACAATGGTGCGATAGCTCAAGCCAAAGAACCTCGCGCTCATCAGAAATCTAAGCATGTGGAACGAAAGTATCACACAATTAGAGAAATTTTGGCTAGAGGTGATATTGTAGTCTGTAAAGTACGAACTGAATAAAATGTAGCGGATCCACTGACTAAAGCCTTAACTCCCAAGGTGTTTGAGAAACACGTGGAGTCCATGGGTATAAGATACCATCGTGAATGGCACTAGATCAAGTGGGAGTGTTGGAAATGGTGATCGAGCACCATTCACTTTTTGTATGAATATTTGATATTTATGCATTATAATATTTATTTTATCATGGTTATTTATTTATTAATATGGTATAACTCTTACTTTTATTTATATATTGTAAATCTAAAAGTTAGATTACTCTAAGAGTTAGAGATTTCGAGTTACACTCAGAACCTTATATGAATTTAGTAAAGACCCGAGAGTTACAACATATGGTGATATAGTTGCAAGAGTTGCAAATGGTGTTGAGAAATATCACACATTCTCTCGAATATAAATTTTTCCTGGTCTAGATATATTGACATGGGTCGGTAATTATATTGGTAAGACTAGTGCATTGTCTATATATGTAATGGATATATGGTTTGTCTCAACAGACTGTGAGCTTGGCGGAAGTTCGTATAGAAATGTAGATATTCATTAGTTGAATGAGTATCGAACAAACTCATAAAAGATGACTAATAGATATTCCATAAAACTGTCAATAGTTGTCTTTTCGAGTTGACTAGTTATTGTGGTCCTTTGACTTGAGACACCACGGTGGTCTTGTGAGTGATCATCTATGCCTGATACCATGCATGTAAGAAACCTTTCATGGTCTGGCCTCTGGATGACTGTTAGGTATATACCGATGCACACGAAAATCGGTCTATGTTAAGATGAGGATTCGTCAGTCCATATGGTTGGATTATGTTTCCAGAAATTTTTCAGAGTATATTCCGGAAATCTTTTGGCTGAAAGTTCGTTAAAGAAATTGTTTCTTTAACATTATAAATAATATTCAAAAATAATTTTGCTATATTATTTTTTAATGGAATATCATTATGAAAATTAAATTTTATATTGAGTAGATAAGGTTTTGACAGTATAACTATAACCTTACTCAATTGGAGACGGTAATGACGAAGGGATTATACATTAGCGTTTTAACCTCGACTTGTATGGTTCGACGTGTCGTGTTGTTTAGTCATGATTTGTAGGTGGACAGGCCTTCATGAAATATGTATATATAAATATATGAAATATATATACGTAACAACCGAACGTGAACCTAGAGAGTTCCATTATATTGAGTTTACTAGTTGAGCACTAGGGCGACCTCTCGTCAAATGTTGACAAAGTATTTTGGGTATTTAGGATTAAATTGTTTAATCCGATAATTCATGAGATGAATTGAATTAATTAATTTTATATCAAGAGTTGATATAAGTTTATTGTATAATAAATGTAAATTTGATTTACATTAAATTAGTAATTATTTTTGTGAATTAATTTAATTGTTAAATTAATATACAATATTAATTACTTAGTTTATACAAATAAAGGTTTTAATTAATTAAAGTAACTAAGTTAATGCAATTGAATATTTTTTAGTTAAAGTAACTAAAATCTTTTGAAGATAACTAAGTTACTAAAGTTGGTGAGATTATTTTTAACTATGGTTAAGTTACTTTTTGAAATGTGTGGTGTCGGGAAAAGATTCCTTAAACCATGATTTAATTAAAGGTAAATGGTTTGTTTTTTTTTTTTTTTGATTATTTTAATTTAATAAAAACAAAAACATTTGCTTTTCTCACATACCACCACTGCCGTGAGAAAAAAAATGAACCAAAAAAAGGAAAAGTGTTTTTAAAAGAAGCAACAAGCCTCTGCCGAGCAAGATAAGAGCATAAATTGTTTTTTTCCTTTTTTGTTTTGCTCTCAAATCAAGTCAAAATCTCACCCAAAATTACCCAAACATATTTTTAAAGAGCATAGATTTAATCCTTACGAGTTAAGGGTTGATTATTGTTCTTGATGCTTTCCTTTTCCAAAGGTTTTAAGAGTTAAAATTTGGGAAAAGTTGGTTGCCACTCTTGAGTAATCAAACCACCTTTTGATCACCAAGATTTGTTCATTGAGGAGCTTGATTTGGTGGAGTTTGAAGAAGTTCAAAGTGCTTGGAGGAATTGGAAAAGCTTGGAGGCAAAGTTTCAATCAATTGGCAAAGCTTGTTGGTACATTTATTTTGTCAATTTATTTGTTCAATTTGTTGATTAATTTGTTTAGAAAAATTGTTGTGGATGTGTTGGATAAATTGGAAGCATGTATGTGAGGATTAGAAGCATTTAAGTGTTGGAAAATTAGTATATAAATGATATGTTAGTTTTGAATACTTGGATTAATTTTTCAAGAGTTGGAAAATTATTTTGTATACTTGAATTAATTTTTCAAGTGTTGGAAAATTAATTTTAGTATGTTTGGATTATTTTTAAGTGTTGAAAATAATTTTAGAAGCTTAGAATATTTTGTCAAGAGTTGATAAATGTATTAAAGTGTGTTGAAAAAATTTAATTGGCTCATTGTAATTATTTTAATGCCTGGAAAATATTTTTAGTGCATTAGGAAACTTTTAAGTTGATGAAAAAAGTTTTAAACCCACTGTTTTGGACTGCCGAAAAAAAAAATTACTCGCTCGGGATTTGATCTCGGGCGGGTTTCCGCTACATTCGGCATTTCCGTTCCTCACTCAACAATATCAACACCCAGGTCGGGTCGACCGAGGATCATCCTAGGACTGAGAAAATGATCATTTAGGACTGGTCGATTGAGGATCATCCTTGATATATATTTGGCTCATGTCGAATCAAAATCGAGACATGGACCTTCATCTCGTCCAGACGAAGTAAAAGACTCCCTCGGACCAGGTCAGGTCAACTGGAATTGATCTTGGACCTTCATATAGTCCAGTCGATCGGAATATTTCATATAGCTCCTGATAGTCTCCTATATCATCATCATGTCTGGTCGGCTAAGGATCATCCCAAGTATTTCTTTTGTTCCATTAACCTAATATGACCTTTGATAGGTCTAAGCAACATCAAAGTCCATGTCTAGTCGACTGAGGATCATCTCTTATATTTATTTGGCTCCATCAACATGGTATGACCTTTGACAGGTCCAAACGACATCGATGCTCAGGTACGCCTACATCAACCCTAGTGGACAATTATGACCCATAGCGTCACTATTTGTAAAAGACATTGTGGTTTTTGTACAAATTAACTATGTGACAATGGAAATTGCATTTTATCATTTTGTAATTAGATTACTTGAATATATATAAATGATAAAAGTCCTTATGATTAGTTCCGGATTATAAGATATGAGACAGTATCAATCCACGAAGGTTTAATCATTAAATATCTCTAGTCGTAGTATTATCGAAACTGGACATCGATAATGCGGAATAGACTAGTATTGCACTTGAGCGTGTTACGGAAGCGTAACAGCATAGTTCTCATATATTGAAGTATTGGATACTTATGCAAGTGTGATAGGAGGTTGTGTTTATCGTTGGTACAGAAACAGCTTCGCTCTGGATAGACCCCTCAGAATCCCATTGGTAGTATGACTATGTGTCTATGGGAATCCGAATCAGGGTAGGTGTATTTGGTCTTAACCTGAGACTTGCATCGCTAGTACTTACGACAATCAATACGCTTTGGTTTTGGTCGTCCAGGACTTTAACAGGTTCTGTGTACGCCTCTTTTGGGTTTATTGAAAATCGTAGTGTATTGGGTCTGATGTCAAGATGGAAGTATCACTTCAGTCATATTGAGATGATTATCACGCAAGGATATGGAACTGGTACTCTAATCTGTTGCAACCATCAGGATAATATGACAATGTCATGATTATCTGATTAAAGAGACTAGTTACTAGTGATCCGATATATGCTCCGTACGGGGCAGACAGTATTCCAGCCCCAGGCCTAGCATGTGACATCTGATACTGGATCGCAATACGCAATACTACGTATACTACGCTGAACAAAGATTATATATTCCTTAAAGAATATTTCTGGAGAATTTGGTAGGCACGTTGTTTTGCTAGAAGCCAACCATGTCTTGTAAATCGGTAAAAGCGTGGTACCAGGTACGCACGTATTCGGATAGTTCAACAACCGGATTTACTGCCAACATATCCAGAGATCTCATGGGTCACTTCCCGAAGATTCACCGATGACGTATGACTCGATCAGAATTAATCTGGGATTAATTATTAGCGAGAGAAAATTAATCTGGGATTAATTACGGCAAGAATTTATCTGGGATAAAATTCTATTAATAGAGAGAGAATGATTAATTTGGAATTAATCGATTAAATAATATATTCGATATATTATATGAAATTAGATTTCATAACGGAATTAAAATTGGATTTTAATTCGGGCGAACGAATTAATTTAGAATTAATTCGCGAGCGACTTTAATAGTAATTTTGCTTGGCATAATTATTTAATTAAATTTGATTTAATTAAGTCGCAATGGAGAATTCGTTAAGTCGGAATTAACGAACCCGAGCCCGTAATGTGTTTGCGTGCCCACTCAGATTTTGAAATAAAGTGGGGCCCACAAGTCACATCACCTAGTCAACTTTATCAACTTTTTGTTGATAGAAGTTTGTGGGAATTTTGGTTGCTTGAAAAATACTCAAGCTTGATTTGTGAAAGACTTTTTACCAACTTTGATTTTTTGTTATATGTCTTTTGATTTTGGAAAATCAAATACAAGTCAACACTTAACACAAAATTGAAAAACATTTCTCTCTCTCCCAATAGCCATTGCCGTGAGTCTTCTTCTCCAAGAAGAAAGTTGTTGCAATTTTTTTTCTTCAAGCTAGCACTACAAATGAGTCATTTTAAGGTGTTAGGGAAACTTTGCCATTGAGTTTGGAATCAAACTTGGAAGCTTGGAGCTCAAACATACAATCAAAGAAAGCTTGGAGCACTTCACAAAGGAGAAAAATTTTATTATTCTCTACATCCACAAACGATCAAAGTGAGTATAATTTACGCTACTTCTTTGCGTATTCATGCATGATTTATGCTTAAATGATCTTGGGATTAGTTCTTAGAGAATCCAACGATGGTATCATGAGCCTATTTAAGCATGAAATTGATTAGGGTTTATATACTTGAATTTGGGTAATTTTGCTTGGATCATGATTTTGTCAAATTGAGTGTTTGGTTATGTTTGGATTATGATAACTTAGAGTTATGCATGATTAATTTGGATAAAAATTTATTAGAAATTGTTTCCCTAATTTCCTTATGATGGCCGAACCTATAGAAGCCCTAATGTCATGGTGATTTTGATTTTTTAAGACCATTGGATGTGTTTAAAATGCGTGGATATATTGATTTGTGATTTAATTGGATTGAAATCAAAATTGATATAAAAATCCCATCATTGCCGTGACTTGAGGAGCATGTTAATTACTTGATTTTGTTTCAATAATGTTGGACATGTATTGAATATAATAAAGCATGATTAATTATGTAAATTGGTATTTTGGAAATGTTAATTTGAATAATTAATTATGGCTATACACTTTAATTAAATAAATTGTGATATTTGGAATATTAGAATTTAAATTAATTAGGCTTAATTTGGAATTGGGCTAAAATTGTTGTATTTGGGCCTAATGGGCTTGGTTGGGCCAAGTTGGTTTAGGAAAATTGGATTGGATCCAAATTGGGCATAAAACCATTCCATTAAGTCCAAATATAATAAATTGGGCTTTTAAATTTAATTGGGCCTAATGGGCCGAAATTTATTTTATGGCAAATAGGGTGATTCCTTTTCTTGGGCCTTGGCATTTGGGTTTGACCCATATTGGCCAAAACCCATGCCTTAAGAAATTAATTGAAAGCCCATTGAACTTTAATTAAATTGACATTGGATGTTAATTGGGCTTTGAGACCCATTAAGATTAGATTTAGAATCTAAGTGGTAAAGGCACATTAAAAGTGTAATTATTTATTTTGGAATTAAATTAGAATTAGTATTGAATACAAATTAAATCGGATTTAAAATTGTAGTTCGATATAATTCGAGAATACGCACTTTGAGTACTTATTCTTAAACGAGTTGGACTTGCGCAAATCAAATCGTTGTTTGAACATTGAATGATCACTTAATTCAAAGATTAATTAATTGGATTAGATTGATTGAATAACATGATTTGTGTGAATACATGGATGTATTGTATGAATAATGTATATCGGATGGATATTAGATGGGTGAGGGCAATTTTGGAAATTGTTGTAATAAATTAGAATTTATTAAATTGGACCTGCGTGTCCAGCCCTTATCTCTTGACTCTTTGTAATTCTCTTCTCACCAATTCCCCTCAATGAAATAAGGTTTCTTTATTGTATTATGTAATTGGGTAGAAGTTAGAATAGTGCTAGCCAGGGAGAGGAAATGGAGTGATTTGTTCTAGGAACAATTTGTGAGATATCCATCCACATATCATTATTAATTTATTTATCGCGCCTTATTATGCTTTTAGAATGCATGCTTAAGGGTGTATGATAAGACCTAATCAAAGATAATTAATTGGTTGCCAATTACGCGAAAAACCCTCAATAAAAGATTAAGCGTTTTTCTTCCATTGAGTGATTCATTCTCAATATCCAAGATTGGCATTGGTTTGTTGGCCAAAGTCAAGATCAATGTCCATCGCGGATGTGTTTGAACCATGAAAGCTTTGTTCCATATCGCATGTCTTGGGCAAGTTGTGATTTGTTGGCCAAAGTCAATGTCACTTCTTGTTCATCGACATGGATTATGAAGTTTTCCAAGGTCAATGGGTCCCGCTTAACTGGAATCATCAAGCTTGTTGAGCCAAAGCCAATGCTTAATTGATTCAGAAGAAAAGGTTAGTGTAGGCATTGCATTTTCGCATGTGAAACCCGATGATGAGTCTCAGTTGGAGGCACTACCTTTTTAGCTAAGGATATTGCGGGAATGGAGGTCGGAATGGGAAATTCAGAATAAGTACGTCATCAAGTTCATTTCACAAGTTCACTTTCTTCGTTAGTGCTGCGTTCGTTACTTCGTTCGAACATCAGGCAGATTGCGGACGTTCGTGTAGCGTTCGAATGGGTGTTCGAACAGAGTCGGTATTTCTGGTTTTGCTGCTAGCCTCGCACCCCAGCCCAATTAGCCCCCCAAAGCCCATAAAAACATCCCAATTAATAAAACACATTTAAAACACTTGGAAATTAAATTAAATATTCAATAAAATAATTAAACCATTTACCAATTAAATAAAACATAAAATATAATCATACCTAATAAAGATAAATCAAATATATTATATACCAACTAAACAAAATCACAAACATTAAATTAAAAAGATGTCATGCCTAATTAAAATCAATCATAACAAATTAAAGATATTGTATTCCTAATCTAAGCCAAATTTGTCCCCCCTCAATCTTTGACTTTCCTTGCTCAACACAAAATCAAATCCCTTCCTTGTGAGACAAGGTGAAACCTTAGCCCTTCTCTATATAAACAACCCATATCCAAGACATGCACTCCCCTGGCTCATACAGATAACTCACACAAAAATCACAACACAAAGAGCCTTAGCCACTCACGGGAATAGCAACAAGAAGAACACAAAGAATTCCTTCATCTCCTCCACTCCATAACCGAAAATAGCACCCCCCTAAACCTCTACCCATCACCGAAAATCTCCCCACACAGCCCTCCATCACCGAAAAATACCTCCAAACAGCAGCCCAAACCACTCCCAAAACTGTCCCTAAAATCCCTTAAAACAGTAACATAAACTGCACTTATAATCCTTGAAATAACCACACAAGACTACACCAAAAACCCACAAAAAACACTCAGAAAAGTCTGTTGAAACGGAAAAACAAGTGACCTCAACAGTGAGCAGCAAAACAGAGGCCGAGCAGCAGCAGAACGGAGACCGAACAGAAAGAAAAACAGCAAAACAGTGGGCTAGGACGCTAAACCAGTGAACCAGAGAAGTTTAGGAGCTGTACCCTTCCGACGTACGTGAAACGCAAGCCTGAAAGTTGGCAAAAAGGTTAGACCTGAGGGTATTTTCCACACTCGTTTTCTGTTTTATTATTTATTAAATATTGCTTGCATGACTGTCATGTTGAAATGTATGTTGTGGCCTTTGAGTAGATAAATATGCATGAATTATAAGATGTTGTATGTTGTGGCTTTGGAATAAAATGAGAGGTGTGTCAACTCTCGCGGCATATCGGATGGAAACCCGGACATAAATTTCATAGCCAATTCCGAATGGACGGTAGTATGATCTGTATTCGGGATACAACTCCACGTACCGCTTGAGTAAACGACACCCTCTTTTGTTTTGTGTTGCTTTGGTTTATCTATTTTTCGTCACTTGAATTCTGCATGTTGCTTATTTATGTATGATTCAATCGAGCGCATGGGCTTAGTAAGTGGAATGAAAGATCCCCTATGGGGAGGGGTTAAAGCCATTTACACAATGCTTTGTCGCGCCGGTTGATATGTGTTCGGTTGAATGCAAGATACGTTCAATCGGGCATACTACGTTTGATATTATTGCTTTTAATTCTTTGTAAGCATGATTCAATCGAGCGCATGGGCTTAGTAAGTGCAATGTAAGATCCCCTATGGGGAAGGGTTAAAGCCCTTTACCACGATGTTTTGCCGCGCCGGTTGATGTGTGTTCGGTTGAATGTAAGATACGTTTAATCGGACATACTGATCTTGACATTGTTGTCTTTATTCTTTGTGTTGCATGCATCAGGTCTGGTTCCATTCGAACGTGTTCTCAAACGCTATACGAACGCGAACCTTCTGTTTACCGTTCGAACGCGTTCTCGAACGCTACGCGAACGCACACGCACTTTCTTAGTCTTATCATGCATCGGGTCTGGTTCCGTTCAAACGCGTTCTCGAACGCTATACGAACGCGAACCTTCTGTTTACCGTTCGAACGCGTTTTCAAATGCTACGCAAACGTGCACCCACTGAACTGAGTCATTTTCATCAGATTTCATACATAGTTTTCCTAGTAGCTATCCCCACATGTATGAGTACAATGTGTTTAATGTATTACGATTCATATACCTATGTCATGATAACGTTTGAGTATTATTTCTTGTGGTATATGGATGGAAACCCAGACATAAATTCCGTAGCCGATTCCGAATGGACGGTAGTACGGTCTGTACTTGGGATACAATTCCACGTACCACTTGAGAAAGTGCTCACATGTGTGGTTGTGTGGTTAGTATGTATGCTTGTATTTTCTTGAATATAATATGCCAGTGAAGTTGTATGTTTGTCGCTCATTTGATGTACTTTCAAGCATGCAATCTTAGATGTGAAATATATGTAAACTTAGGTGTAAGTTTTATTTTGTACATGTGAATTTAGAAGCATGATACTCTTGGAAATAAGTGCTACTTAAGCCTGATTAAATTATTACATAAATCCTTTCATACAAGTGGCATAAGTAAGGGACCATTCCGAACCCAACGGTTTGAGGTCTTCCCTTGCGAGGGGTGAGTGATGCCTTAAATCTCATTTTCCCGGTTCACACGGGGTGGCGACTCCATTATTCTCCGGTTTAGTCCCCCGTGGCTACTCCGTACTCCCGACCGGGCCGCGAGCCCGGGACAGCACGCGTCACCCAATTTCTGTGTCCCACAGTCTGGCGACTCCACTGGGGATAGAGAATCGGCCCCGAATATTGTCTTGTAATGTTTGGATTTATGTTTTAATTGACCGTGTCTATAGTGGATAAAATGGGGGTTTAATCAAAGGCATTTTAAGGCTAGGTAATGTTGGTGTCTTCCTTCATTCACTACCTTTCTAGAAGGAAAATTGTGAAGGCACCTATATAGCCATCTACTCGTAGCCTATTGTGATGGACTAATTTGGAGGACTCGTTGTTTATTCCTGACAAGCGATAAAAGCCTAAGAGGCTTGGGTATTTAAGTGAGCCTCGCTCCACCTTCCCTCTGGGGAATCTACAACGGGAAATCCATTTGACAGTCCGTCACACACCATAGCTCATTGGCACGTACCTTAGTGTATAAAAAAGGGTGCGCTCACTTGGTCGCTCGGACCCTTGATTGGGGAGACCTAGTTATGGGCCATCCTTCGCCGATGAGAGCCTTTGTCTATACTCTTGTGAACCCACCCATAGACCGGGTTTGTATGGTTAAAGTAAAAATTATTTCCTTGAGTATGTGCTAGTGGACCATCCTCATTTGGATGCAGTTGGACCATTGTCAGAAATGCAGACTTGCTGGGCCATTTAAACTGGGGCGAGTTCGTACCTTATGACCATTGGGCCCAAAGCTTCTGAAATATTGATGGGCCATTTCGTAGAAATTATTACTTTATGTTTGCATTATCTCTTATGCTTGTGTTTGGGAACATCGTCGTTTGGATCCATTTGGACCATTTGTTATGGGATATGGGCTTGTTGGGCCATTTAAACTGGGACAAGAATGTATTTTATGACGATTGGGCCAAAGGCTTCTAAGTGATTGATGGGCCACTTTGTGATTGTGTTCAGAACGTTACCATTTGGATTTAGTCGGGCTCTTTGTCATGAGATGTGAACTCATTGGGCCATTTAAACTAGGATGGGTTCACTCCTATGACAATTAGCCCGAAAGATTCTAAAATGAAAACGGGCCGATTTGTTTGAGAGTTTTAATTGATTTAGTATGTTATATATGTTACATGCATCTCATGCACCTCATACATACATATATCATGTTAACACCATCTATGTCTCAAAAAGACATCATAGATACCGTTTGGGTTAGAGAAGGGACAAGACTCACTAAAAGAACAAATATGAGTGAATTCGATAATGAGGTGTCCCGTATGGATCAGTTAGAGAACGGTCTCGCCAAGATCACTGAACAGTTGCAGGCTTTGACTACTGCTGTGGCTGGCATAGCCGGGTCTCGTGGGGGTAGTTCTGGGGATGTAAGACAAGAGGAACCTCCGAACAGATTGGGGGATGATATCCCCACTTTTGATGATGATATGGTAGAGTATGCAGCAGGCAGAGTATCTGGGTCTCAGACAGAGTTACAGAAGCTTCGGGATCAGGTTGAGTCGGTTACCCGCAAGATGAGGGGTAAGAATGAGGATTTGCTGGATTATGACACACTGACTTTCGAGGAACAGTTGCCGGCACAGTTCAAGATGTCTGATATGGCTAAGTTTAACGGGAATGGGGATCCAAGGGTGCATCTCCGACAGTTTGTATCAGTCATGAGTTCAGTTGGCTTATCTCAGCGCCAAGTGCAGCATAAAATGTTTGGAATGTCGCTTGAAGGAGCTCCCGTGGTGTGGTACCACAGTTTGGAGGAGAAAGAAGGAAGGAAGATTGGAGGGAGTTGGCTGATGCTTTCCTGAAGCAGTATGTCACTGACCTAGAGATCGATCTGTCACTCCGTGATCTGGAGAATGTTAAGCAGAAAGCGGAGATGAGAGTTTTAAGGAGTATGTGGACCGGTGGAGGGGTCAGTTATTGAAGATGTAGACTAGGCCCTCGGAGAAGGACCAGATTAAAATGATTATCAAAGGCACCAGGCCCTCCATTTACAGCAAGTTGAGGAGGATGACCTCCATGATTGCAGACTTTCGGCAGTTGAGGGAAACTGTCATGGATATTGAAGAAGAAGAGGCCGAGAATAGAAAATTATATGGTTTGAACAGGAGGCCCATTGGGGGAACATCGGGAACAAAGCCCGTTTCTGCTGAGATTGCCGCTATCCGGAACCGGCCGTTTTCCAACTTGGGAAGGCCCCTGTCCAAGGTGCTAGAGAAACTGAAGAGGCAAGGGCTCTTAAAACCCTTGGAAGCCAAACCATTACCCAATCCCCTACCATCACATTATAACCTAAGCTTTTACTGTCACTTTCACCAACAAAAGGGCCATGACACCGACAATTGCGCCCGACTTCGCCATGAAATCCAAGACCTGATAGACTCTAAGAAAATACCTGACCCAGAAACAGAACAGCCTGACACACACAAGAAACCCCTTACCCAATTACCGTGCCGTACCACCACCAGCCTACATGATCAATTCTGGCCTCCCAGAAGACCTTGTCCTAAAATCCTTTCATCCTCTAGCCTTTTGCCTGGGAATCTGGATGGATAGTAGTAGTGAGATGAAACTGAGCAGGGGAAAAACTTTTGGCTTGATTTCTCTAGCAGTGACGAGGAAGAAGTAAGGGGAATGACGCGCAGTGGTCGTTTTTACAATGATATGGCAGATAAGGGTAAGGAAGTTTTGACAGATGGTAGAGAAGTGGTTGAGACTGCAGAAAACACTGAGGGGGATATATTGCTGAGGCAATTGAGGAAGACCAGAGCCCAAGTGAGTATCTGGGAACTGTTATGTGCATCTCGGGAGCATAGGCAGGCTATGGTTGAGGCCTTGAGCAAGATTGTGGTACCGGAAGACGCCAACCCTGCAATGTTTATGTGGTCGATTCAGAAGGAAGCTTTGCAGATATCGTTTTCTGAGGATGAACTCCCAGCAGAGGGGAGAAATCATAACAGGCCTCTATTTATCAGGGCCGAGGTGACGGGCAAGAGAAATTCATGTGTGATGGTGGATGACGGTTCGTCCATCAATGTGTGCCCGCTGAAAATTCTGGCGAGATTGGGTATGAAAGCAACAGACTTGGACCCCTCCAGTATGACTATTTAGGCTTATGATGACAGTAAAATGGGAGTTGAGGGTACCTTTGTTGCTATGGTCAAGGTAGGACCGATTGAAGATGAGGTTGAGTTCACAGTACTGGACATCCCGGCTACTTTCGCCTTATTGTTGGGAAGACCTTGGTTTCACAAACTTGGGGGCGTGCCTTCCACTTTGCATCAGATGATCAAGTTCCCGTATGAGGGAGAAGTTGTTACCATCCGGGCTGAGTTAGATAATGCCGTGGCTGCCTTGGAGATACAACATTTCACGAGGTTTCATGTGTCAGTTAAATTTGAGGAGTGGGTGGATCCTAGGGTGGCTAGGATTATGGAGAAAATGAAGTTTGAGCCGGGTAAAGGTTCAAATTACCAGATTTCAGAGGACAGACTACTCGGAAGGGTTTGGGGTATAAGTCTTATGAAGAAAAGCCAAAGGTCAAGAAAAAGGGCCTAAACTGATGGAATGTTTTGTGAAAGCTTCAGGATATCAAGGGAGCCTGAACCTGTGGAAGTTAATGGAATTGTGGTACCTGGGTTTGAGATCTTCCAGGATATGTTGGGTAAGAAGCTGATAGTTAAAGAAATTGAAAGAAAGAAGAAGAGAATGGGAGGAATAACTGATGAAGTTGGAGAGCCTTACTCTGGGAGAGGACGAAAAAGCCTGAGGAAGACCTGATTGCAGAGGAAGGAGTGTCTATAGATGATGAAGACATTTACCTTCCTGATTTGTTTGAATGTACTTCCGCATTATCCAATAATAAAGACATCTATTTTGCTTACTTGCCTGAGTCATTTCTATTTACACTGCACGAATCAAGAATATTTGACATCAGTTCAGCCAGAACTATTGCATTCAACTTGGGTACACTTGAGAACCCCAAGGAAATTCTGATTGCAAGGGAAGTAACCTCCGAAGAGAGGGAGAAACTAGAAGAAGTGTTGGTCAGATATGCCAAAGTGTTTGCTTGGTCCTATGAGGACATGCCTTGGGTAGACAGAAACATTGCCCAGCACACGATACCAACTTATCCGAATATGGGGCCAGTAAAATAGAAACTCCGACGGATGAGACCAGAATGGGCTGAGAAAGTTAGAGAGGAAGTTAAGAAACAGATAGATGTGGGTTCTTGGAAGTAGTAGTAAAATATCCCGAGTGGTTGGCTAATATAGTACCAGTGCCGAAGAAAGATGGGAAGGTTAGAATGTGTGTAGACTACAAAGATCTCAACAAGGCTTGTCCGAAAGATGATTTTCCTCTGCCGCATATAGATGTTCTGGTTATAGTGCGGCTTTATCTGCTATGTATTCATTTGCAGATGGATTTCAGGTTACAATCAGGTTCTCATGGCTGAGGAAGACAAACATAAGACTGCATTTGTTACTGAGTGGGGTACTTATTGTTACAGGTTATGCCGTTTGGGCTTAAGAATGCGGGGGCTACTTATCAGCGGATGGCCACTGCATTTTTCCACGACTTGATGCACAAAGAGATTGAGGTGTATGTAGATGACATGATAGTGAAATCAGAGACAGGAGTTGGGCATATTGAA
Source organism: Zanthoxylum bungeanum (assembly GCA_019454045.1). Classification (NCBI taxonomy): domain Eukaryota; kingdom Viridiplantae; phylum Streptophyta; class Magnoliopsida; order Sapindales; family Rutaceae; genus Zanthoxylum; species Zanthoxylum bungeanum. Next base: position 65,459 of record SKCR01041422.1, read on the forward strand.
GCACTGGAAAGGTTTCTTCAGAGAGTTGACAGATACAACCTGCGGCTTAATCCCAAGAAATGTGTGTTTGGGGTGACATCAGGGAAATTTCTTGGTCATACAGTGGGAATGGGCGGAATAGAGGTAGACTCCGAAAAGATCAAGGCAATCACAGAAATGCCTGCACCGAATATAGAAAAAGAAGTCAGAGCATTCTTGGTTAAGATTCAGTACATCAGTCCGTTCATTGCCAAGTTGACATCAGTATGTGAGTCTATCTTAAACTGTTGAGAAAAGATCCGCCAGTGAGATGGAATGAACAGTGTCAGACAGCCTTCGACAAAATCAGAAAGTATTGGTAAAGCCTCTGTATTGAAACCTACGAGACCGGGCAGACCTTTGATATTGTATTTGGCTATAGAATCAGAAGCACTGGGGGCAATGATGGTACAGGCTGATGAGACAGGGGTAGAACATGCAGTCTATTATCTGAGTAAGAAGATGCTCTCGTATGAGGCTCGGTATCAAGAAGTTGAGAAGATCTGTCTTGCAGTGGTATGGGCTTTCAGAAATTACGGCATTATTTCCAGTCATACAAGATCCAGATAGTGGCCAAGGAAAATCCTCTAAAATATCTTCATTCGGTGCCTTCGCTAGTGGGAAAATTGGGCAGATGGTTGGTATTGCTGACAGAGTTTGACATTGAGTATCTCACCTCCAAAGTGATCAAAGGCGAGCAGCAGTAGTAGCAGAGTTTCTGGCATTGCAACCTGTTGAGGGGGATCAATAATAAGTTTGAATTTCCAGATGAAGAGATCCAAGCAATAACAGTTCAGAGATGGAAGATGTATTTTGACGGAGCGGTGAATTACAAGGGAGCCGGAATTGGGATCGTGATAGTAACCCCCGAATGAGAGACTTTGCCTTTGGCCAAAATGTTGACATTCAGAGTGACTAATAACATGGCTGAATATGAAGCATGTGCTTTTGGTTTGACAGCATTAATAGCCCTGAAGGCCGGGAGTGTGGAAGTCTACGGAGATTCTATGTTGGTAGTCCAGCAGATTCGAGGAGAATGGGAATTGAAAGAAGAACGGTTGAAACCTTACCTTTTTCACCTCAGAAAGTTGGCACAGGTTATCCCCGAGTGTAAGTTTCAGCACTTACCGAGAGAAGAGAATCAGATGGCAGACGCATTGGCTATGCTCGCAGAAACTTGGAAAAATCCAGAAAAGTTAGTGATGAGACCGTTGATACTGACAACAGCGAGCAGACCTGTTTTTGAGATAGAAAGAATTATGGAAGTTGAGGTCGACGACGGTAAACCTTGGTATTATGAAATTCAGAGATATCTGGAACATGGCGAACTCCTGGAAGGGGCAGGCAGAAAAGACAGAATAGCCATTCAGAAGTTAGCTTCCCAGTATGTGATTTTGAAAGGGGAACTGTACAAGAGGCAAGCGAACGGTATTCAGTTGAAGTGTTTGAGAAAAGAAGAAGCTCAACGTGTAATGGAAGAAATACACACCGGGGTATGTGGTCCGCACATGAACGGGTTGAATCTGTCCCGAAAGATAGTGAGACAAGGTTTTTATTGGTCAACCATGGAAACAGACTGCGCAAAGATGGTAAAGCACTGTCCTGATTGTCAAGCACATGGTAATTTGAATCACTTACCTCACACAGAGTTGCACGGGTTGTCAGAGCCGTGGCCTTTCTCAGCATGGGGAATTGATATGATTGGGGAAATTCGACCGAATGCATCAAATGGGCATCGCTTTATAGTAGTGGCAGTAGATTACTTCTCGAAGTGGGTGGAAGCCGAATCATTCCGCAGTGTTATAGCAAAACAGATGGCGAAGAGTTTATAGCTCGGAACCTTATTTGTCGGTATGGTATGCCGCATCATGTAGTGACAGACAACGGAGTTCAGTTTCAAGGAGAGACGAAGGCAACGTTATAGAGGTACGAGATAGGCCACTACAAGTCATCACCGTACAGGCCGCAGGCAAATGGGGCAGTTGAGGCAGTCAACAAGACCATAAAGATGATTTTAGCCAAGATGACAGAAGAACTGCAGAGATTGGGCCGAGAAACTACCATATGCTTTGTGGGGGTACAGAACATCAGTAAGGACAGCAACAGGGGCCACACCTTACTCTTTGGTCTATGGAATGGAAGCAGTGTTACCAGTAGAAGTGGAAATATATTCTATGAGGGTATTAGCAGAGGCAAAATTACCGGAACAGTAGTGGGTCGCACAGAGGTTTGATCAGTTAGCACTATTGGATGAGAAGAGAACTAATTCTTTGTATCACATGTAGTTGTAGCAGAAGAGACTAGCCCGAGCATTCAACAAGAAAGTACGTCCCACCAAGATCAGAAAAGGTGATTTGGTACTTAAGCAGTCGAGGCCGTCGACGACAGATCCGAGAGGAAAATTCAGACCAAACTGGGAAGGACCTTACATAGTGCAGAAAGAAGGTAATGGGAAATGGAGCAGTGAAGCTATCAGACTTGGAGGGGAACGAGTTCACCGAGCTGATCAACGTAGACAGATTGAAGCAATACTTTGCCTGAGGGAGAGAAGACCGAGCAGTCACCACGGGAATTAGCAGAAGACCTAACCCAACGGAATAAGAAAATCATTCATGCATAACCGTAACATTGCATTCTCTTCGTGTTTGTTTTTGTTTTGTGTTCGCAGGTTCGAAGAAAGGAGAAAAAGGACAGAAATTAGCCAAACAGCGTCAGCGCAATTTCAGTTTTGGGATGAGTCCCAAGGGGCGAGGCCCATATCAGCTTGGGGGCGAGGCCCATATCATGTCGGCTCGGGGGAGGCCCATATCAGCTTGAGGGCGAGGCCCCCGTTGTCAGTAGTTGGTCGAGGTGCCAGGGTCGAGGTGCCCAGGGCCGAGGTACCCATACATCATCAGTTCGAGGGCGAGGTCCCTATAGTCAGCGGTGTTGGGTCGAGGTGCCCAGGGTCGAGGTGACCCCGTTGTCAGTTGTAGTTCCGGGTCGAGGTGCCCAGGGTCGAAAGTAATACCACTACATCATCAGTTCGAGGGCGAGGTCCCTATAGTCAGCGGTGTTGGGTCGAGGTGCCCAGGGTCGAGGTGCCCCCGTTGTCAGTTGTAGTTCCGGGTCGAGGTGCTCAGGGTCGAGGTACCCACTACCTCATCAGTTCGAGGGCGAGGTCCCTATTGTCAGCGGTATTGGGTCGAGGTACCCAGGGTCGAGGTGCCCCCGTTGTCGGTTGCAGTTATTGGGATGCGTCCCAGGATCGAGGTCCACTGCAGTACCAACTCAGCTCAAGGCAGCAGCCGAGCCAGGTAAGTGAAAATGCATTGCATAACTTTGATAGGATTGTTCAAAGCCACACACTGCACAAGTCCCATCAAAGTGGGGGCGACTGTAGGCATTGCATTTTCGCATGTGAAACCCGATGATGAGTCTTAGTTGGAGGCACTACCTTTTTAGCTCAGGATATTGCGGGAAACGGAGGTCGGTAGGGGAAATTCAGAATAAGTACATCATCAAGTTCATTTCACAAGTTCACTGTCTTCGTTAGTGCTGCGTTCGTTACTTCGTTCGAACGTCGGGCAGATTGCGGACGTTCGTGTAGCATTCGAATGAGCGTTCGAACGGAGTCGGTATTTCTGGTTTTGCTGCTAGCCTCGCACCCCAGCCCAATTAGCCCCCCAAAGCCCATAAAACACATCCCAATTAATAAAACACATTTAAAACACATGGGAAATTAAATTAAATATTAAATAAAATAATTAAACCATTTACCAAAAAAATAAAACATAAAATATAAGCATACCTAATAAATAAAATCAAATATATTATATACCAAACTAAACAAAATCACATACTAAATTAAAAGATGTCATGCCTTATTAAAATCAATCATAACAAATTAAAGATATTGTATTCCTAATCTAAGCCAAATTGTCCCCCTTCAATCTTTGACTTTCCTTGCTCAACACAAAATCAAATCCCTTCCTTGTGAGATAAGGTGAAACCATAGTCCTTCTCTATATAAACAACCCCTAATCAAGACATGCACTCATCTGGCTCATACAGATAACTCACACAAAAATCACAACACAAAGAGCCTTAGCCACTCACGGCAATAGCAACAAGAAGAACACAAAAAATTCCATTCATCTCCTCCACTCCATAACCGAAAACAGCACCCCCCTAAACTTCTACCCATCACCGAAAATCTCCCCCATACAGCAGCCCTCCATCACCGAAAAATACACCTCCAAACAGCAGCCCAAACCACTCCCAAAACAGTCCCAAAAATCCCTTAAAACAGTAACATAAACTGCACTTATAATCCTTGAAATAACCACACAAGACTACACCAAAAACCCACAAAAAACACTCGGAACAGTCTGTTGAAACGTCAAAACAAGTGACCTGAACAGTGAGCAGCAAAATAGAGGCCGCAGCAGCAGCAGAACGGAGACCGAACAACAAGCAAAATAGCAAAACAGTGGGCTAGGACACTAAACCAGTGAACCGGAGAAGTTGAGGAGCTGTACCCTTCCGACGTCCGTGAAACGCAAGCCTGAAAGTTGGCAAAAAGGTTAGACCTGAGGGTATTTTTCACACTCGTTTTCTGTTTTATTATTTATTAAATATTGCTTGCATGACTGTCATGTTGAAATGTATGTTGTGGCCCTTGAGTAGATAAATATGCATGAATTATGAGATGTTGTATGATGTGGATTTGGATTTGGAATAAAATGACAGGTGTGTCAACTCTCGCGGTATATCGGATGGAAAACCGGACATAAATTTCATAGCCAATTCCGAATGGACGGTTGTATGATCTGTACTCGGGATACAACTCCATGTACCGCTTGAGTAAACGGCACCCTCTTTTGTTTTGTGTTGCGTTGGTTTATCTATTTTTCGTCACTTGAATTCTGCATGTTGCTTATTTATGTATGATTCAATCGAGCGCATGGGCTTAGTAAGTGGAATGAAAGATCCCCTATGGGGAGGGGTTATTAAGGCCCTTTACCACAATGCTTTGCAGCGCGGTTGGTTGGTTGTGTGGTTCGTTGAATGCAAGATACGTTCAATCGGGCATACTACGTTTGATAGTATTGCTTTTAATTCTTTGTATGCATGATTCAATCGAGCGCATGGGCTTAGTAAGTGCAATGTAAGATCCCCTATGGGGAGGGGTTAAAGCCCTTTACCACGATGCTTTGCCACGCCGGTTGATGTGTGTTCGGTTGAATGTAAGATACGTTTAATCGGACATACTGAGCTTGACATTGTTGTCTTTATTCTTTGTGTTGCATGCATCAGGTCTGGTTTCATTCGAACGCGTTCTCCAACGCTATACTAACGCGAACCTTCTATTTACCGTTCGAATGTGTTCTCGAACGCTACGCCAAGGCACATGCAATTTCTTAGTCTTATCATGCATCGGGTCTGGTTCCGTTCGAACGCGTTCTCGAACGCTATACGAACGCGAACCTTCTGTTTACCGTTCGAACGCGTTTTCAAACGCTACGCAAACGTGCACCCACTGAACTGAGTCTTTTTCATCATATTTCATACATAGTTTTCCTAGTAGGTTATCCGCACATGTATGAGTACAATGTGTTTAATGTATTACGATTCATATATCTATGTCATGATAACGTTTGAGTATTATTTCTTGTAGTATATCGGATGGAAACCCAGACATAAATTCCGTAGCCGATTCCGAATGGACGGTAGTACGGTCTGTACTTGGGATACAATTCCACGTACCACTTGAGAAGGTGCTCACATGTGTGTGTTGTGTGGTTAGTATGTATGCTTGTGTTTTCTTGAATATAATATGCCAGTGAAGTTGTATGTTGTCGCTCCTTTGTGTACTTTCAAGCATGCAATCTTAGATGTGAAATATATGTAAACTTAGGTGTAAGTTTTATTTTGTACATGTGAATTTAGAAGCATGATACTCTTGGAAATAAGTGCTACTTAAGCCTGATTAAATTATTACATAAATCCTTTCATTACAAGTGGCATAAGTAAGGGACCATTCCGAACCCAACGGTTTGAGGTCTTCCCTTGCGAGGGGTGAGTGCGGCCTTAAATCTCATTTTCCCGGTTCACACCGGGTGGCGACTCCATTATTCTCCGGTTTAGTCCCCCGTGGCTACTCTGTACTCCCGACCGGGCCGCGAACCCAGGACAGCACGCATTGCCCAATTTCTGTGTCCCACAGTTAGGAAAATATATTGGATATATTGGCATATATATTGTATAAATGTTTCGGACTTGGAGGTCCACCTACCGGATCTAGGAATTGGATGAGATCCAATTGATCTTAGAGATCTACCTAGTTAAATATCATACAGCTTGTTGGCCAAAGTCAAGGTTGTGTGTTATTTAACGGGATTCTAGCCCACTAGGAAACTAGTTTCCCGAGTACTCAACAGAGGGTTAGAGGCTCGCCAAAAAATAGTGGGAGGCTAGTATTGAATTTGTAATTTCGTTAAAATACTTGCCAATACGCGCTTTCAAATTATTTCGTCAATTAGATGTATTTATTAGTTGGACTAATATTTTATTATTTTCTTGTAACAGTTGGACTGTACCCAAATATCGTTAATTGAATAGTTTGACTATTGCAATTAAGATGGCTGGAAAGATTGGAGTTAGAGACATTATCATGGACGATAATGTCTTTAATGGCGCAAACTTTCCTGACTGTGATATGAACCTCAGGATTGTCCTGGGAGCTGAGAGGATGCTCTATACGATAGAGAGACCTCTCGGGCCAAAGCCCGGAAATGAGCAGCCGCTTGAGCTTGAGCTTTGGAAGACTCATAGCGATGACAACTAAACTGCTCAATCCGTCATGCTCACGGCGATGACCCCTCAATTTCGTCGCCAAAACAAGGGATTGGATCCCTATACTATGATGGCAAAATTGAAAGACCTTCATCGATCTAACCTTAGATCGTAAAGGTATGAATTGTAGAAGAAGCTCTTTCGCTCTCGAATGTCAGAGGGTACATCTATCGAGCACCATGTGTCGCAGATTTTTACTGACATTGAACAGCTGGGTTAACTAGGCACAACCTTTGAGGCTGAGACTTCTATATATTTGATCTTGCAGTCTCTTCCTAACAGCTAGAGCGGGTTCTTCATTAACTACAATATAATGAACCAAGACCATTCTCTTGGAGAGCTGATGGCAATGCTGCGTGAAGTAGAAAAAGAGCTATTGAAGGGCAAAAAGTGCGAAGCGCACTTTGCTTCAACATCTTAGTCTCCCAAGGCTTGGCCGAAGGCTACTGGAGGTGTAAAGAAGAAGAAGAAGAAAAAAAAAACAAGGCCAAATCGTCAAAGTCTTCTGGGAAGGTAAAGGACAAATCCCAAGATGTATGCCTGCAGTGTGGCAAACGGAGTCACTGGAACCCTGAATTCCGTGAGTACAAGGCGCACATGAAGGAAATCAAAGCGGGCAAGGCACCGGCTTCAGGTATGTTTGTTATAGAAATAAACATGTCTACTTCTAGTTTTAAAAATTGGATTTTTGATTCTGGTTGTGGTACTCATATATGTACTGATGTGCAGGATCTGCAGATTAGCAGGAGACTGGCCTCAGGGGAGATTGATCTACGAGTTGGAAACGGGACCAGGGTTGCTATTTTGGCTGTAGGAACTTATATTTTGGAACTTCCCTCGGGGCATGTACTAAACTTATCAGACTGTTATTATGTACCTAGTTTGACTAGAAATATTATATTTTTATCTTCATTAGCCCAATGTGGGTATACTTTTGTTTTTAGAAACACTGGGTGTTTTATGTATAAAATGATATGGAGATATGTAGTGTTGATGTGAATAATGGTCTTTATATTTTGAATATAAATCAATCTCAAACATATAATGTAACAAACAAAAGGCTTAAACTAAGTAACAAATATGAAACTTATATGTGGCATTTTCGTCTGGGACACATTAACAAGAATCGCATATCCACACTTTCGAAGAGTGGGTACTTGGACGGATTTGATCCAAATTCATATGACGTCTGCGAATCTTGTTTATTAGGCAAAATGCTTAAAACACCTTTTAGCGGTAAAGGTGCACGTGCCACCAAACTGTTAGCCCTCGTTCATAGTGACGTATGTGGGCCCATGTCTAGCCAGGCTAGATGTTGATATGAATACTACGTAACCTTTACAGATGATGCATCGCGTTATGGTTATGTGTATCTTATGAGACACAAGTCGGAAACCTTTGAGAAATTCAAAGAGTTTTGACACGAAGTAGAAAAATAGACCGGCAAAAGTATTAAGACATTATGGTCGGACCGTGGTGGAGAATACTTAAGCAATGAGTTTCTTGATTACTTGAAAGAGTATTCTTTCACAGTGGACTCCTCCCAGAACACCTCAATTAAACGGTGTGTCCGAACGGAGAAACTGAACTTTGTTGGACATGGTAAGGTATATGATGAGTCGCACTGAGCTACCTATTTCCTTATTGGGATATGAATTGAACAGTGCAATACTTATTTTGAATAAGGTTCCGTCAAAGTCTGTTCAACAGACTCCGTATGAGATATGGACAGGAAAGAAACCGGGTTTCTCAAACCTGAAGATTTGGGGATGCTGGGCATACGTTAAACATTTGGAAGGTACCAAACAAGAACCCAAATCGGATAAATGCCTATTTGTAGGTTATCCTAGGGAAACCAAAGAATATTATTTTTACAACCCACAAGAGAACAAAGTATTTGTTGCTCTACATGCGGTATTCCTTGAGAAGGAATTCCTAAATGCAGTGGTAAGTGGGAGGAAAGTAGAACTCGATGAAAGTCGGAGTGATACTGTTCCTGGCACAGAATCCTTAACGGAACATGAACAGTTTATCAGGGATGAGACTTTACCACAATCTTCGAATACACAAGAACCACGTAGATCGGAGAAAGTCAGAAAACAACCTGAGAGGTATGGGTTTATGATCTCACCTCATGTGGATATTAATCTTATTGAGGAAGACGAACCGACTACGTATGAGGAAGTGATACAAGGTATCGACTCCAGTTTATGGCAAGATGCCATGAAGTCCGAAATGGATTCCATGTACACCAACCAAGTTTGGACACTGGTTGATGCACCAGAAGGCGTAAAGCCTATTGGTTGCAAATGGGTCTTCAAGAAGAAGACTGACATGGATGGCAATATACAAATGTACAAAGCTAGGCTTGTAGTGAAAGGGTATCGTCAACGACATGGTGTCGATTAGGATGAAACTTTTTCAAATATTGCCATGATTAAATCCATTCGGATAATGCTTGTTATTGCTGCATATTTCGATTACGAGATATGGCAGATAGACGTCAAAACCACTTTCCATAACGGAAACCTTTTAGAGGATGTTTATATGGAACAACCTGACGGTTTTGTCGTACCAAAACATGTAGACAAGGTTTGCAAGTTAAATCGATCCATTTATGGATTGAAGCAAGCATCGCGTTCTTGGAACCAATGTTTTGATGAGATCATAAAAGAATATGATTTCATTCAAAACAAGCATGATCCTTGTGTATATAAGAAGGTTAATGGGAGCGCACTGACATTCATTGTTCTTTACGTTGATGATGTATTGCTTATTGACAATGACATTCCCATGCTACAATCGGTGAAAGCTTGGCTTTCATTAAAATTCTCCATGAAAGATCTGGGAGAAGCAGCCTTTATTCTGGGAATAAAGATCTACATGGATAGATCTAGAAAACTGCTTGGTCTCTCCCAGAGAACGTACATTGACAAAGTGTTGAAGAGATTCAACATGGAACAGTCTAAGAGGGGACTGTTGCCAGTGTCACATGGTGTAACTCTATCTAATGACATGTGTCCTAAAACTCAAGATGAGAGAGACAACATGAGTCGGATCCCGTTCGCTTCAGCAGTCGGATCGATCATGTATGCCATGATATGTACGCGACCTGGTGTCTCATATGCTTTGAGCAGGTGTAGTCGCTATCAGGCCGATCCAGGTGATGGTCACTGGGTTGCGGTTAAGAACATCCTTAAGTATCTTAGATGAACTAGGGATGCGTTCTTAATCTTTGGAGATGGAGAACTTGAGGTAACTGTGTTTACCGATGCAAGTTTCCAAACTGATAAAGACGACTGTAAGTCGCAATCTGGGTACATATTTTATTTGAATAACGGAGTAGTGAGCTGGAAATCTTCCAAGCAAGATACTGTTGTCGATTCAACAACAGAAGCGGAGTATATTACTGTCGTTGAAGTAGCAAAAGAGGCAGTTTGGATCCGTAAATTCCTAATTGGATTAGGAGTAGCTCCGTTAGCAGCTAAGCCCGTTCCATTGTATTGTGACAATAACGGGGCTATAGCGCAGGCTAAGGAACCGCGGTCTCATCAACGATCCAAGCATGTTCTTCGACGTTTCCATCTGATTCGTGAGATCATACATCGTGGCGATGTGAAGATCGAGAAGGTCGCATCAGAGGACAACATTGCAGATCTGCTGACGAAAGCTATACCTCAGCAAAAGTTTGAGCGACATGTACATAGTTCAGGTGTTAGATGCTTGAGTGACTAGCTATAGGCCAAGTGGGAGATTGTTGGACAATTATGACCCATAGCGTCACTATTTGTAAAAGACATTGTGGTTTTTGTACAAATTAACTATATGAAAATGGAAATTGCATTTTATCATTTTGTAATTAGATTACTTGAATATATATAAATGATAAAAGTCCTTATGATTAGTTCCGGATTATAAGATATGAGACAGTATCAATCCACGAAGGTTTAATCATTAAATATCTCTAGTCGTAGTATTATCGAGACTGGACATCGATAATGCGGAATAGACTAGTATTGCACTTGTGCGTGTTACGGAAGCGTAACATCATAGTTCTCATATATTTAAGTATTGGATACTTATGCAAGTGTGATAGGAGGTTGTGTTTACCGATGGTACGGAAACAGCTTCGCTCTGGATAGACCCCTCGGAATCTCATTGGTAGTATGACTATGTGTCTATGGGAATCCGAATCAGGGTAGGTGTATTTGGTCTTAACTTGAGACTTGCATCACTAGTACTTGCGACAATCAATACGTTTTGGTTTTGGTCGTCCGGGACTTTAACATGTTCTGTGTACGCCTCTTCTGGGTTTATTGAAAATCGTAGTGTATTTGGTGTGATGTCAAGATGGAAGTATCACTTCAGTCATATGGAGATGATGATCATGCAGGGATACGAAACTGGTACTCTAATGTTTTGCAACCATCGGGATAATATGATAAGGTCATGATTATCCGATTAAAGAGACTAGTTGCTAGTGATCCGATATATGCTTCGTACGTGGCAGACACTATTCCATCCCCAGGCCTAGCATGTGACATCCGATACTGGATCGTAATACGCAATAATTCGTATACTACGCCTGAAAAAGATTATTTATTCCTTAAAGATTATTTCTGGAGAATTGGGTAGGCACAGTGTTTTGCTAGAAGCCAACCATGTCTTGTAAATCGGTAAAAATGTGGTACCGGGTACGCACGTATTCGGATAGTTGGACAACCGGATTTACTGCCAACATATCCAGATATCTCATGGGTCGCTTCCCGAAGATTCACCGATGACGTATGACTCGAACAGAATTAATCTGGGATTAATTATTAGAGAGAGAAAATTAATCTGGGATTAATTACGGCAAGAATTTATCTAGGATAAAATTCTATTAATAGAGAGAGAACGATTAATTCGGAATTAATCGATTAAATAATATATTCGATATATTATATGAAATTAGATTTCATAACAGAATTAAAATTGGATTTTAATTCGGGCGAACGAATTAATTCAGAATTAATTCGCGAGCGACTTTAATAGTAATTTTGCTAAGCATAATTATTTAATTAAATTTGATTTAATTAAGTCGCAACGGAGAATTCGTTAATTTGGAATTAACGAACCCGAGCCTGGAATGTGTTTGCGGGCCTACTCGGATTTTGAATTAAAGTGGGGCCCACAAGTCACATCACCTAGTCAACTTTATCAACTTTTTGTTGATAGAAGTTGGTGGGAATTTTGGTTGCTTGAAAAATACTCAGCTTGATTTGTGAAAGACTTTTTACCAACTTTGATTTTTTGGTATATGTCTTTTGATTTTTGAAAATCAAATACAAGTCAACACTTAACACAAAATTGAAATACACTTCTCTCTCTCCCAATAGCCATTGCCGTGAGTCTTCTTCTCCAAGAAGAAAGTTGTTGCAATTTTTTTTCTTCAAGCTAGCACTACAAATGAGTCATTCTAAGGTGTTAGGGAAACTTTCCCATTGAGTTTGGAATCAAACTTGGAAGCTTGGAGCTCAAACATACAATCAAAGAAAGCTTAGAGCACTTCACAAAGGAGAAAAATTTTATTATTCTCTACATCCACAAACCGATCAAAGTGAGTATAATTTCCGCTACTTCTTTGTGTATTCATGCATGATTTATGCTTAAATGATCTTGGGATTAGTTCTTAGAGAACCCAACAAACCCTAGACGAAATACTCTTCGAAATACTCTCTAAGTCAATGACTCATTAACTTAGATTGTAGGGGACAAACTGTATGGGCCAAATTTGGGTCAAGGGTATAATTATCTTTTCGTCCAGGCCCAATAACAGTCAGAGTCTAAATTCCTTCAAATAGCTTCCATACCAAGGTTTGACCAAAGGCCCGAACCCATTGCATCTCACCCAGATTCCAGTGAAAGCCCAAGCAGCCCATTTGCTTTCCACCGAAAAATATCACCTCATGTTCTCCGTACATTCAGCTGACTCGTCTCATCACCGAAAGATAAATTCTAAAATGTGTTATACGTCTCACCCCCATAAATGCAGCATATGTGCCAACCATAAAAGAAAATCCTTCAGACCTATATAAAGAAGCAGGTTTCATAATATAGAGGGGCATCTTCATTGAAGCTTAAGCCTTTGAACTGTAACTCTTAGCTCTCTAAACCTTTCACCCTCTATACACCGGACCATCACCCTCACGGAAATCCACGGAGGTCAAGGCAACCTCAAACCTTGTTATTCCTTCACTTTTTTTCTCGTCTACTCTACTGACTTGAGCATCGGAGAGCCTACGGCACCCACCACACTGGTGGGTAGGAACTCCCTGCTCACTTTACCTTCATTTTATAGGATCGATAGTGCCTCCATCATACAAATTCTCGATTTTGGACCTCAGGTGAAAACTAGCGTCCACAACATACATGCTGAACTCTAAATAAGGGTTGTTAGGAATTTTTTCCTTGTGTAGAAAGAGCTTATAAATTATTACATGAAATGAGGAAGTGGCGAGCCCCTGGGATCTCTAACATTGGGGATAAAAATATGATTTAAAGCTCTAGACTTGGTGGAGCGACTCTAGAGTCTGTGTGGCGCACCACTTAGTCAATTTTACTTTTTGGATCAAAATGGCGTGCCACTGGAATTTCTAGGGGCTCGCCTTTGATGATGGCTTGGAGTGATGGACCTCTGAATCTATTGGTGGCGCTCCACTTGTTTGCCCAAACTTGTGTTGATTGACTATCATTTATCATTGTTTCTTTGTCCGGCGTAGCCAATAGAGTCCCTTAAAGTCTAATCCAATAAAACACAAAGAAAACACTTCAAAATGCTCACGAAACTTGATTTAACTATCAAAACATCTAATTAAGAGGCGGTTAATATAGAGATATTTACCACTCATATTCACCATGTTTAAAAAAAATAGAGATCACATGTTGTCTTTTCGTAACTTTCGAATTCGCAGCAGATACTAACAAATAGCTTATTCCACAATCCCACACACACAAAGAGCTTTCCTTATGGCTACTAGAGTTCCATACTTCTAATTTTATACGTTCCAAATCCCAAAGGTCTTTGTGTTGGGGTTTTAAGGGGTAGTATGGGTAACGCAGCGGAAAGCGGAAAATCAAAATTTTTCGATTTCAAAAAATTTTCTTGAACAATTAAAATAAACTTATTTATTTTAATTACTCAATACTTAAAATCTGAAATTTTTGCCTAAGTAATCATATTTCTTCTTAATTGCCGTAAAGGCCAACAACTTTCCATTTAAATCATTTTAGTCCTAAGTTGTTCAAAACAAACTTAGGTGATTTCCAATCACAACTAAAATTATTGGTACATCAAATATACATGAAAACATAATTCTGAAAACTTTTTCCAGATTTTTTATTAATTACAGAATTGCCCCAAAACTTTGCATTTTGATCATTTTGGTCCTTAAATTGTCAAATACAATTTTGAATGATACCAAATCAGTACCAAATTGATTTTAACATGTCATACACATCAAATTACAAATTGTAACGCAAACCAATAATTTCTTACAAATTGCCGTGAGCCCCTCCAAGTTTCCAACTTGTGCATTTTAGTCCAATCTTGTTCAAAACAAGTCAAGATGAAATCCAATCATAACCAAACATGATATACATCATATATATATATATATATATATATCATTACACAACACATATATTAAAATCCCCAAATTAGGAAATGGTATAAACCGTAATTTTACAAAAACATCAATATGATCAAATTACACCAAATTAAACAAATCCAATGTTTCAATCAAGTCCCTACCTCACCAAACACGTCTCACCACTTTGAAATTACTCTAGAACATTTCTAGGTCATCAATGAGTGGCCCAACAACTCTAGAATGGCAACTAGATCATCAAATGATCAAAAGTGTGCTAATAAACCATTTACAAGCTCACTTTGTTTATATATATGCATACTATTAGGAAGCGGCCGCGAGTACGCAGCGGAAAATTAAAAATTATGATGCCGATATCCCTTTGCACAAGACCCATTTGTTTTGATTATTCTACAAGCCTAGGCATATTACTATATATTCTAAGCATAAAAACTCATAAAACATGCAAAGAACATAAACTTAAACATGCTAACTATCATAAGAACTCTAATTAAAAAATAAAGAAAGAAAAAAACTTACTTGAACCGAAGACTCCTCCAGTCCACCCTCCAATCTACAAGCATTTCTCGAACTCAACAAGCTCTTCCACGTTCCAAAGAGCCACCCAAGTGTGTGGCGTCCAAAGGTGTACACAGCAAAGCCAAAACGCAACGGTAAGACTACGCCTTGAGTGCACGGATATTTTGCCCTTAGTGCTAGCCTAGGCAAATACCTCAAAAATTTTAACTTGAGATTCCTCTAGTCAATTTGACTTAAGAATCCTTAAAATCAGTGGCTTACTCTTAAACTTTAGAGTTGCTCACTTATATAAACCCAAGATATGAAAGGTTTTGGTGTAAAAATTTGTAAAAAATTCTTTGGGTTTACATAGGTGCTCCAAAGACAACAAAATTAATTAAGAATCTGATGTGGGATAAATGCTAATTAAATCTTAGCCATTGGATCGTAATATAGTGGTTTAATGAGATTATAAAACCCTAATAAGAGTTTGGGCCGAATTGGAATTCAAAACAAATAAAAAAATAAAATAAACGCAGATTTTTTTTTCTTATTCATTTGTCCAATTCCTGAAGTGCCCCTATCGTCATTCACCAATCCCAAAGCCACTTTGGAACCTCAAAAATGATCTGTTCAATAATTAAACCCATTGAACCATTTATGAACAATTCCTACAGCAATCATATATGTTGTTAAATTTGTATTGTGCACTGTTAACCATTGATTTCGACTTTGTTGTGTGTGACCTTTTGGGTTCCCCTCAAGTTGGATATGAAATGAATTGTGATAATTTAATTGAACATAAATTATCCTCCGATCAGATGGTCGTTTGATTTCAATGACCAAGGTTGACATCTAGCAACATGCCAAGCCCCCCAAATGAGAAGGAAAGATATATACCCATTTTGTATGCGATTTACATATGATACGGTCCATCGCCTCACTGTATCCCCACCTTTTGACCTAGGGTACGGAAAGTGTCTACCCATATGGTCAAAGGTATGATGTTGATAGTGTCATTAATCGTGCTTACCCAAGAATCTCACATGATTCTTCCACTGCGGCCACAGTCTTAAGCACTGATCACACATATCAACCCGCGAACTGGAATACTACTCTTATAAGAAAATATTATCCGAGAGAGTGGTGATTCTCTATTATGACCGGATCTTTTGATATATATCATTAATATATGTATCTTTACAAACTTCATGTGTTTCAATAAATGACCCAATCATACCTTTATGACCGGTCATTTATTGAAACACATGAAGGTTTCGTCATAGTCAATTCCTTGGATTTTTCTATAACCTTTCGCCACCAACCTAGCCTTATAGGTTTCGATGTTACCTTCTGTATCAGTTTTACGCTTGTAAATCCATTTGCAGCCTATGGGTTTTATCTCTTCAGATGCATCCACCAAGTCTCAGACTTGATTCTGATACATAGAGTTTATTTCGGATTTCATGGCCTCAAGCTACTTGACTGAATCAATGTCACGCATTGCTTCGTCATAATTGGTGGGATCGTCATTATCAATGACTTGATCATGTTCCTCATCAATATGGAAACCATATCTTTCAGGCTCATATCTTTCCCTACCAGACTTTCTAAGTTCATAACCTTGTGGTTGTTCCATCGATGCCTTTTTGAGGGGCCTGGGGTTTAGTTTTATGTTAGTTTGTTCTTCTCGTACCTCACCGAGGTCAAGTCTACTCCCACTATATTTCTTGAGAAGGAATTCATTCTCTAGAAATTTAGCATTTCGTGAGACAAATATTCTTTGTTCATTTGGGACGTAGAACACGTATGCTCTTGAGTTCAAGGCATATCATACAAACTTACATTTAATTGCCCTATCATCCAATTTGTTAGTTTGTGTGAGCTTAACATATGTGTCACATCCCCAAACTCTTAGATAACTAAGACTATGATGTTTCCCAGACCATAACGCATATGGTGTTTGACTAACAGTCTTGGAAGGAACTTGGTTTAGTAGTAGTGTTGCAGTTTCTAACGCAAGACCCCAAAATGAAAGAGTTAGATCTGTGTCCGGCATCATTGATCGGACCATATCTAATAATGTCTGATTTCTCCTTTCGGAGACCCCATTATGTTGTGGAGTTCCGGAGGAGTCCACCGGGAAACAATGTCATTTTCTCTCAAGTAATCTTGAAATTCATCGCTTAAGTATTCACCACATCGGTCATACCTTAGTGACTTAATACTTTTATTAAGCTGGTTTTCTACTTCAGCCTTGAAGTCTTTGAATTTCTCAAAGGCTTCAGATTTGTACCGCATAAGGTACACATACCCATATCGCGAGTGATCATCGATAAAGGTATTGAAGTAGGAGAATCCACCTCTAGCGGTGACTGGCATTGGTTCGCATACATAAGAGTGTATGAGTTCTAATGTCTCCGCTGCACGTTGTCTTTTACCTTTGTAGGGTAATTTGGTCATTTTACCAAGTAAACAAGACTCACAAGTTCCATAAGGTTCATATTTGAAGGGTCTGAAATACTCATCCTTATGTAGCTTAGTTAATCTTATTTCATTGATATGACCTAAGCGACTATGCCATAGAATTGATTCATTGAGATTATTCAAGTTAACGTTGTATATATTAGAGGTTGAACATCCTTTGTTAGTTTGTAAGACATAGATACCATTATTCAAAATACCATCTCCATATTTTATTTCATGAAATAAATAGAACATTCATTACAACTTATTAGGCATGAAAAGACTTTATTACATAAAGAAGAAATTGAAATGATGTTATTTACTAGAGAAGGTACATAAACACAATCTTCTAAGTCTAATACTAAACCATTCGGAAAAACTAATGAATAAGTCCCCACGCATAATGTAGCCAGCTTTGCTCTATTACACATGCGTAAGTCAACCTCCCCATGATGGAGTCTCCTACTATTTCTCAGGCCCTGCACATTGTTACACAAGTGAGTCCCACAACCGGTGTCAAGCACCCAAGTAGAAGGTTCAGAGTTTTGAGAATATAGTTCAATCATATACAACATACCTGAAGCATTGGGCTTCTTGGCCTCTTGGCTTCCCTAGCTGCTTTGGCTTTCAAGGATCTACAGTCTTTCTTCCAATGACCCTTCTTTCCACAAAAGAAACATTTCCCATTTCCCTTTTTCTTCTCCACCTTACCATTGGGCTTTAGGTGATCTGGAGCCTTAGCCTTGCCCTTATTTTTCTTTGGGCCTCGTGGCTTCAGGTCCATACCCGTAAGCATAACGGAGGTTTTAAGCTCCGGTTTCAAGTCCTTCTCTGCTTGCTTTATCAGATTGTGCAATTCTGCTAAAGTAGCTTCTTTATTAGACAGATGAAACTGCATAATAAAGTTAGAGAAGTCTTTTGGTAAGGACTGAAGAATTAGATCGTGACCTATCTCATGATCCATGATGAACCCGAGGTTGGCCAATTTTTCAATGTGGCCAATCATCTTATGCACATGTCCACTAACAAATCCTTTTTTATACCTTATTTGAAATAAGGCACATGACACTTGGAATCTCACTGTATGAACAGAAGTTGCATACAACTCCTTCAAGTGAAAGATGATGGTTTGAGCATCCATATCTTCGTGAGTTTTCTGAAGTTCATCCGACATAGAGCCAAGCATTATGCAAACTGCTTGCTCATCATCATCGACGTGTTTCTTCCAAGCATCAAATGTATTTTGGTCAGCATCTTCTGCGGGTTTAGGGGGAAATGGTCTTTCAAGAACATAGAAAATATTTTCTTGTCGTAAGACAATTTTAAGGTTTCTAAACCAATCATTGTAGTTGTCCCCTTTGAGCTTATGCTCATCAATGATGGAATGAAGTGATACTCTGTTTGCCATTTGAATGTTTGTGAAATATTTTAACCCACCTGTTAAGAGAGAATGTTAAAATTAGGAATATGTTTTCATTAATATTTCATAATAACATGGGCTTTTAATATTATGAAGTTGCTCCCACTAAATTGTTTTAAAATTTTAAGCAAATCGCATCAACCCCAATATGATGGATTTCTTATGGGCAAGGATCCCATTATCATCATTTCATAACTCCGACTAGGGACGGTCGTTATAAAATACAATAATTAGGTAGGTTTCCAACCAATTTATGATATAAATCACAATTCCTTGATCATTGGGTTGGGCAATCAAACATATCATACCTTATGCTAGTCCTTGTGGACACCCAATCTTTGCCACTAAGTTATAAGACCACGCCTAAGGGCCGCTGCGTCTTATGACTCAGAAACGACAAAACATTATCAATAGTACGATTTAGGGATAAATTGGTATTGGTCAGTTTGGTAAAGCCTAGTCCTGCCAATACGGTTTAAGCCCTTTGGGTCTATACTTTACAATGAGAGGCAAATTTTAAACTTAAATTATTAATGAGGATTTTAGCAAGTTTAAGTGAATAATTGTCAAATGGATTCCTTCATTGAAAATTCCCCAGAGGGAGTGTGGAGCGAACTCTCTTAAATACTCTTACCTCTTAGGCTCTTATTGCCTTGGTGACATGAATAAACAATAGATCCTCCAAATCAGTCCAACACTTTAAATATGCTTTAAGGTAAGCTTTGAGTACATGATTATCTAGATGTCTTCACAGCTTTTCCTTTTGGCTATAAAAAGGTAGTGAGTGAAGGAAGACACCAAATCATTATCTAAATCTAGTAATACCTTTGGTTAAATTAACTTTAGTTTGGAAATTTTTATTAACGCCTTTGTCCCACCCCACTTGTATCTTTTATAATGTCTTTTATTATAAAAAAAGTGATTTATATTTATTAGCCTTAAAGGTAATAAATCTCTAAGTTCATCATGGAATAATTACTTAGTTAAGGGATAAGCAATACACTATCTATTTCCTTAGAAAGTCTCTAGATGCTTGCGCCCTAAAATAATCATGCCAATTCTAATCATACATGGAATCATCAAGCATATGAGTTTTAATATGTTGGAATTATTTTAGGCATTAAATAACTTTGATTAATATTTAATTATGATATTGCATTTTATTTTAATCAAATAAATTTAATATTCATGTTTTTTTACATTTGCGTGAATTTTAAATGCAATTTCATAATTCAAATCTTAACCAAATCATGGAAAACTTGTGCCTAAAAGTAAGTTCAGGGTGTTAGCTTTCCAACGAGCTTTTACCCACCTAATTTCGAGTTCAAATGAGAGAGAACTAATCAAAACAAAAACGGCGCTCTGATACCACTGTTACGAAGAGGCCGCGAGTGCGCAGCGGAAAATTAAAAAATTATGATGTCGCTATCCCTTTGCCTAAGACCCATTTGTTTTTATTATTATACAAGCCTAGGAATGTTACTATATATTCTAAGCATAAAAACTCATAAAACATGCAAAGAACATAAACTTAAACATGCTAACTATCATAAGAACTCTAATTAAAAATAAAGAAAGAAAAAGACTTACTTGAACCACAGACTCCTCCAGTCCTCCCTCCAATCTACAAGCTTTTCTCGAACTCAGTAAGCGCTTCCACATTCCAAAGAGCCACCCAAGTGTGTGGCCTCCAAAGGTGCACACACCAAATCCAAAACTCAACGGCAAGACTACGCCTTGGATGCACGGGTATTTTGCCCTTGGTGCTAGCCTGGGCAAATACCTCAAAACTTTTAACTTTAGATTCCTCTAGTCAATTAGACTTAAGGATCCTCAAAATCAGTGGCTTACTCTTAAACTTTAGAGTTGTTCACTTATATAAACCCAAGATATAAAAGGTTTTGGTGTAAAACTTTGTAAAGCATTCTTTGGGTTTATATAGGTGCTCCAAAGACAACAAAATTAATTAAGAATCCGATGTGGGATAAATGCTAATTAAATCTTAGCCATTGGATCTTAATATAGTGGTTTAATGAGATTATAAAACCCTAATAAGAGTTTGGGCCGAATTGGAATTCAAAACAAATAAAAAAATGCAGATTTTTTTTTCTTATTCATTTTTCCAATTCCTAAAGTGCCCCTATCGTCATTCACCAATCCCTAAGCCACTTTGGAACCTCATAAATGATCTGTTCAATAATTAAACACATTGAACCATTTATGAACAATTCCTACAGCAATCATAGATGCTGTTAAATTTGTACTGTGCACTGTTAACCATTGATTTTGACTTTGTTGTGTGTGACCTTTTGGGTTCCCCTCAAGTTAGACATGAAATGAATCGTGATAATTTAATCGAACATAAATTATCCTCCGATCAGATGGTCGTTCGATTTCAATGACCAATGTTGACATCTAGCAACATGCCAAAGCCCTCAAATGAGAAGGAAAGATATATACCCATTATGTATGCGATTTACATATGATACGGACCCTCGCCTCACTGTATCCCCACCTTTTGACCTAGGGTACGGAAAGTGTCTACCTATATAGTCAAAGGTATGATGTTGATAGTGTCATGAATCGTGCTTACCCAAGAATCTCACATGATTCTTCTGCTTTGGCCACAGTCTCAAGCATTGATCACACATATCAACCCGCGAACTGGAATACTACTCTTCTAAGAAAATATTATCCGAGGGAGTGGTGATTCTCTGTTGTATCCTTACAAACTTCATGTGTTTCAACAAATGACCCAATCATACCCTTATGACCGGATCTTTTGAATCGAGGAAGGAGAATGTCAAAGTTATTTGATCCACACATAAGATTGTAAAGACCTCAAGTCTAAGGACTAGTCATACAATAGATACATGAAAGTTCTCACAGACACATGGGATAAACACTCCATATGAAAACTTTCGGCGGTCAGTTCGATAGACACGAGCAACTCATGCATCCATGTGATACACCAAGCGGACGGATCTCCGCTAGTAGCCTATGAGATCGGCTACCCCACTTAAGGGTGGATCATATCATCATGCTAGTCTCTCCGCTTTGTGAACGCTCAGATTATTCACAAAACTATGACTAGAAAAGTTTGAGAGTAATGATTCTCATAAGGCATGGAAGACATCATCTTATTACTCCAAGGGCTTTATTACAGTGTTTGATGATTCATATAATTTATGTAAGACACATATAATAAAGATTTCCATTTTATTAATTAATGAAAATATTACAAATACATGTACATATAGCCCATCCACAAGTTGGGTATAGGGCATATCCCTAAAACATACTACTTTCATTCAAGATTCCAAACCACTTATTACAATATTAAGAGAGTAGAAAAAACGTGTGAACAAACTATGTTGTAGATAAGAACCCTAGAAACATTTTTCTAGTTGAAGAAAAGTTGAAAAACTTACTTTACAATCAAGTTTTCTTCAAGTTTTTCTCAAGTTCTTCACTTTTTTCTCTCAACCTAATCTTTTGTAATATTCGGAGGCTTGGCAAAAGGTTGAAGCAAATGAAAAATATAACACTTTATATATGTAGGGTTATGGCCGAAAATAACAAAGGAAAAAGGAAAAATATATTTTCAATTTTTAACTTATAAAAATAAATATCTAAGTTATCAAAACCATTTTGATAACCATTTCCTTTAATGCATAAGTCAACAATATACACTTGTTAATCATTTCTCATCATTATCATTTGGTAAGATATTTATATTTTAATTACTTTAATTATTTAACAATTAATTAATTAATTAAATATAAATATCTCAAATATATGTATCATATTTACTTTAAATATCTCAAATACATATATTAATGATATATGTCAAATATATAATTTGCCAATTAATTAATATGTATTAATAATATCAAATATTAAACACAAATACACACTAATTAGGAAATGACGGTTAGGCCCCTAATGCAAGTATCTTTCGTTTAACAGTTAAACAATTTATAAATAATCACCATTATTTATAATAGTCGCCCTAGTGCTCTACGAGTATATTTCATTAGTGAGACTCTCTAGATTCAGGCATATCCGTCACGAAATCCAATCTCGTGTCCATAATCTACCCACTTGTAAATTATGATGACCACAGATAAACTAGCTGAATCATACAGGTCGAGGTCATTGTATATGTATAATCTCTTCGTCACAGGTATCCGGATTATCCCAGAGATATAGATATAAACGTCAAATCTCTATAGGTATAATCACGTCGATGTATCTATTAGCAATCTCTAAATAACACTCGGAACTTACTTCCAAAGTATACCACGGCCATGGATTTAACAGATTGCTAATCACATATAGACTATATATGCTCTGTACACAGAACTGACGGATCATATCTTGACACACACAGGATATCCTGAGGATCGGTCCATACTTAACGAACAGGCGGAGGTCAAATCTAAATATATCGGTGACGTGACTGCCATCTAAGTGTGGAGGATATCTCATACATCCACAGTGGTATCTCAAGTCGAATGACCATTATGCTACTCAATCCTAGAAGATTCTTATTGACGTTGGTGTACCATCCTTTAAGAATCTTCGGTGAGTCGTTCAGTGTTTTTCCACTATAAACACATACACGTCTATACAAGTCTCCCAAGACTCATGGTTCATTGGGATAAATCATCGGACCAAGTCACGATATACGACATGTACTGGTCTTGATGGATTTAAATAACCGACTCGTGTTACTAAATCTTGACCAGGAACTTTATTTGATAATATATTTCTAGTAGTGACACTTCCCAATGTCAATTATAAACTACTTTGTAACTGCACACTATATTATATATTATCGGGTATTTATCTAATATATACATATCACTAAATCAGATTTAGTTTCAATCTAATATTAATTAGATCAAATACATATATAAAAACAAGAGGTGCAACCACTAATAAAGTAATATTATGGAAAAAGGGGATGGTCGTATTCATGAATCGGACATAAATACGGTCCGGATTGGCGCTCTGAGCACCAACCCCAACAATTTCTCCCACTTGCTCTAGTGACAATCCACGGTATCATATACACATGGAAATATGTATCGTATGCACATGGCCCTCAAGATCACACCTAGCAATCAAGAGGTAGGCAACAAGAAGTAGGTCCGTTATGACATATTGAGTTTGTCCAACAAACCCAATTGTTTCCTTAGGCAGCACCATTCAGATTTTGTAGAACCTAAGTTATACATTAATATGACTCAGATGCGACATCAATATTGTGCTACAACTACTGAGTTGTCTAAGTATTTATGGATTAAATCCAAAATACTATGTAGACAACCGCAATCACAATACTAATGTGAAAACTTCTAATTTATAAGGTCATTATGCAACTTCATAAGTCAATACTTCATAAGTTGCATCTAATTCCACTCACAAAGTAGAATCCTCTATGACACTCTCACTGCATCTTTTCTGACTCTTTATAACGTAGACTGTCTAACGTCATAATCAGACTCAAAACTAATATGACCCAAACGTTTGTAGACTGTATGCTCCATGAATTAGAAACTCATTCTTAATATCTGAAATATCACAAAGAACATGTTTCAAGATCCATCCTTTGGTCTATAGGGTATCAAAATAACTCGTAATAATTACGATTAAATCGATATCTTTAATTGTACATAATAAATTATTCATTATGTCATCATCACATGATATATAAGATTGATTAGACATTCTAATCAACATCTCTTTCTAAAAAGGAATCATCATTTACGAAAGATGAATACTATATATAAGACACACACTAACTGTCAAACAGTTATACTAACTGTCATACAGATAGCCTTGTTGTGTCATTTATTAGACCATATCTAATGCACGAATAATAGGAGTATCTCAAAAGTCTCTTAGTTTTATATCTTATATAAAACCTTATATCGAATATAACATAGACTACTCACACTGCTTTCACGAAGTAAATAAGACTTAAGTAAACGTTTTACCTCACAAACATCTCATTATTACCTTAATAATGATAATGTCGTTAGGATATATAATACTAGAAAGAAATTTGTACGCTCTCACTAACCCTTCTATCACATATGTATTCTCTACATTTGATAAAATTAGACAATCTGACAGATATCAAAATTAGAGAACATGGATTTTCGGAAGGCTCACCCGAGTCTACAATAGGCTCTATAAGCTAGTATACCAAACTGCAATCTCAACAGAACACAAACTCTAGGGCAATTCCAGAATGTACTCTTCAAACAAATAAATCACAACTGATCTCTTATCCGAAGAAGCCATTCAAAAAACACCATTTTGTATTATTTAGTTAAAATACACAATTTAATATTAACATTAACCAACATATCTTAAATTATTCAATCAGTGCGACTAGAGACAAGTTTCCTCAGAATCTATAATAGATTGCTGAGTATAACCTTTCTCACTGTCATACTGTAAAGGTCAAACCTTTAATTAGCTCACATTGCTTTTGCTGCGCAAACCATTAGCACATTTTATGAACTATTCATAATGAAAACTTAATCAAGTTCAAAACTTGATCATAGTAAGCTATGAACAATCTTAGATCTATGGTTCAATGGTAATTTCTGAAATTGATATCAAATATCGCTCCCACTATAAGTTATAGGATAATTTTCTTCGATAAGAAAACAACAGAACCATTAAGTATCAAATACTCGTGAATGATTCTAACATCATATTGGACTTATACGGAAGATGTCTAAGGGTCTTTTCATCTTATTAATTACGTAGTTCCATTTATAGTTTATCGCTCTCACATTTGACTTCAATAAGTTAAGTCTTTTCTACAATAGTCAACATCAAATGTTACACACCAACTAATAAAATAATTTTTATTATTCGGGATCGTAGAAAATATATTATATCAAACAGAATACAATATTCTATTAAATAGAATAAATGATAAACTTTTACTTGTACCTCTGAGGCACAAGTAATTTCAATTATATAACCATTATACAAAAGAATGATTCAAATCTCAAACTTTTAAAGATTTGAATTTTCTACATATACATATCATATACGTAATTGTAGAAACTAATGGAACATTAATTAAAATAATGAATTAGTATTAGTGGAACATATCCCCAAAAATATTGAAAGTAATTTGGTAACACTCAATATCAAACGAATCAAATCATATAAGATTGATTACTCCCACTGTCCAATTCCATCAAGATGGAACCGTGGAAGAATTATATTGAGTAAGAATCATGTTCACGGAATAATCTTAGAACTAATTTCCATAAATTCATACATTTGATCATATCAAAGATCTTTAAACAATTCAAAGACTTGTTATGAATTTTAAGGATAAAGTTTTCAAAACTTCAGATCAAATATCTTTGAACTAGTCAAAGATGTTCTATCTGCGTTTCATCATAACAAATTGAAAGTTCTTGAATCTTTCAAGATGTTCAATATGTGTTCTTTCAGAAACACATAACTAAGTTATGACAATTCATCAACTAAGTTACGAAATAAAGAAAACTATCTTAAGCAATTATATAATTCATTAAACTATATACATCTAATGTATCAGTTAAATAAATTTTATGCTCTAAAGATAATCATTGGTTAAAAGAGATTTAATCACATTCCCGAATACAATATTCATTAAATGGATAAGGATATGTGGTGTGATCTCATATCAGACCATCATTTACCATACAGAATAAGCATCTAATGCTTAAGTGATGAAATCTCATAAAGCACTGTTCTAAATTATTTACTTTACCGAATATTTTCTTAATGTTCATCTCTATGTCAAGGAGACTACTAGTTGTATTAAAATATATATAACAATTGTTTATAAAGAACAAGTAACTATCCAATAGTTACAAGTTCTAATATCAAATATCAAAACAATCATTAAATAATATTTTAAATAACTAGATGGGAGATTTGGTATCCAATACCTATAGTTGTTGTATTGGGAGAATTGATATTTTCTATACACAACTATACGCATCTCCTTTCTTCAGATTTATAATTTGCTTTCAATTATTCACAATAATTGCAAATAATTGATTAGCAAACTGTGTCAGACACATTACGTCAAAAGGTAACTAAAGCTAAGAAACGTCATTATCAGATAAACAAGTACCTAATGGGGTTTTCTTAATGCCAATCAAGAATCTCGAGACATGAACTTATTCATGTCAATTCTTACTGCACAAGAAACTATTCTCTCTATAGAATAATATCCTAAAACGGATATCTATCTAGATTATCTATCATGACTTAGTAACTAAGTCACTAATCATCTTGATTTTTCAAGAAAATCGGAACAACAGTTCCCGATGGTTTAGACTAATCTATCAATATCATAGTCTATATGTATCTAGAACCTATTCCAGAAAAGTGCAACCATAACTCAAGTCAGAAACAACATATTCAAATATGTAAGCAGTAGATTAAAAGTTTAATTCTATCTACTATAGAATAAGGAAAACAAACAGGCGGCAATTTTCATCATATTACACACTGCTTAAGTTATGGAATATTTTAAACTTAGCAGTGCCTCCCACTTTTTTACGTAATATCATAATCCCCAACGAAAAATGAGAATTCAGTAATTAAATCGAATTCCATAATGGGAAGTGAACCCCATGAATATATCTCGACTCACAGCTTTGGCACATTCTCGCCTACGTATATTCACAGGTAGACAATTAATTTTCAATTACACTCACTGTAACTCCGGTTTTGGTTCTGACCGTTTCCCGTTGTGACATCTTTGGCACGCTCACAAGGAGGCAAACCAAGGTTAAACTCGTCAATGATAAACTCAAGCTACTTGCGTAACCTTGACAGCTTTGGCACGTTCAGGATTCCGCTTTCGCTCGAATTTATGTCACCCTCACTGCTTTGGTACGTTCTCGGATGTAGTCGTAGAACAGATATCCATAAATTGTATTGACGAGGCGAACCAAGAAACAAGTATCTCTATACTAGTTACTTTAAAACCTTATTAATTATGGATTTTTCGCAAAGTGTCCTACACCCTAAATTTAATCAAATTAAATTAAAATATGCATGTATCAATCAAAGACAATATCAAACATTAGATTTAAAGGGCTAATCATATTAAGGGCTTAGAATCAGACTCGCTCTGATACCATTCTTGTTGGGGTTTCAAGGGGCAGTACGGGTAACGCAGCGGAACGCGGAAAATAAAAATTTTTCGATTTCAAAAATTTTTCTTGAACAATTAAAATAAACTTATTTATTTTAATTACTCAATACTTAAAATCTGAAATTTTTACCCAAGTAATCATATTTCTTATTAATTGCCGTATAGGCCAAAAACTTTCCATTTTAATCATTTTAGTCCTAAGTTGTTCAAAACAAACATAGGTAAATTCCAATCACAACCAAAATGATTTATACATCAAATATACATGAAAAAATAATTCTGAAAACTTTTTCCAGATTTTTCATTAATTACATAATTGCCCCAAAACTTTTCATTTTGATCATTTTGGTCCTTAAATTGTCAAATACAATTTTGAATGATTCCAAATCAGTACCAAAGTGATTTTAACATGTTATACACATCAAATTATAAATTGCAACTCAAACCCACAATTTCTTACAAATTACCGTGAGCCCCTCCAAGTTTCCAACTTGTGCATTTTAGTCCAATCTTGTTCAAAACAAGTCAAGATGAAATCCAATCATAACCAAACTTGATATACATCATATATATATCATTACACAACACATATATGAAAATCCCCAAATTTGGAAATGATATAGACCCTAATTTTATAAAAACATCAATATAAGCAAATTACACCAAATTAAACAAATCCAATGTTTCAATCAAGTCTCTACCACACCAAACAAGTCTCACCACTTTGAAATAACTCTAGAAAAATTTTAGGTCATCAATGAGTGGCCCAACAACACTAGAATGGCAACTAGATCATCAAGTTATCAAAAGTGTGCTAATAAACCATTTACAAGCTCACTTTGTTTATATACATGAATACTACTTTCATTCAAGCTTCCAAACCACTTATTACAATATTAAAAGAGTAGAAAAAATGTTTGAACAAACTATGTTGTAGATAAGAACCCTAGAAATATTTTTCTTGTTGAAGAAAAGTTGAAAAACTTACTTTATAATCAAGTTTTCTTCAAGTCTTTCTCAAGTTCTTTACTTTGTAATATTTGGAGGCCTTGCAAAAGGTTGAAGCAAATGAAAAATATAACACTTTATATATGTAGGGTTATGGCCGAAAGTAACAAAGGAAAACGGAAAAAAAAATTCATTTTTTAACTTATAAAAATAAATATCTAAGTTATCAAAACCATTTTGATAACCATTTCCTTGCATAAGTCAACAATATACACTTGTTAATCATTTCACATCATTATCAATTGGTAAGATATTTATATTTTAATTATTTAATAATTAAATAATTAATTAAATACAAATATTAATGATATATGTCAAATATCATAATTTTCCAATTAATTAATATGTATTTAATAATATCAAATATTAAACACAAATACACACTAATATGAAATGACGGTTCGTCCCCTATTGCATGTATCTTTCATTTAACATTTAAACAATTTATAAATAATCACCATTATTTATAATAGTCGCCCTAGTGCTCTACGAGTATATTTCATTAGTGAGACTCTCTAGATTCAGGCATATCCGTCACGAAATCCAATCTCGTGTCCATAATCTACCCACCCGTAAATTATAACGACTACGGATAAACTAGCTGAATCATACAGGTTGAGGACATTGCATACGTATAATCCCTCTGTCATAGGTATACGGATTATACAAGAGATATAGATATAAATGTCAAATCTCTATAGGTATAATCTCGTCGACGTATCTATTAGCAATCTCTAAATAATACTCGGAACTTACTTCCGAAGTATACCACGACCATGGATTTAACAGATTGCTAATCACATATGAACTACATATGCTTTGTACAC
Source organism: Zanthoxylum bungeanum (assembly GCA_019454045.1). Taxonomy (NCBI): domain Eukaryota; kingdom Viridiplantae; phylum Streptophyta; class Magnoliopsida; order Sapindales; family Rutaceae; genus Zanthoxylum; species Zanthoxylum bungeanum. The sequence continues at coordinate 95,378 of SKCR01041422.1, forward strand.
AGAACTGACGGATCCTATCTTCACACACACAAGATATCATGAGGATCGGTCCACACCCAACGAATAAGTGGAGGTCTGATCTAAATAGATCAGTGACGTTATTGCCATCTAAGTGTGGAAGATGTCTCATACATCCACAGTGGTATCTCAAGTCGAAGGACCATTATGCTACTCAACCCGAGAAGATTCTTATTGAGGTTGGTGTACCATCAATTAAGAATATTCGATGAGTCGTTCAGTGTTTATCCACTATAAACACCTACACGTCTATACGAGTCTCCCAAGACCCATGGTTCATTGAGATATACCATCAGGCCAAGTCACGATATATGATATGTACTGGTCTCAACAGATTTGACTAATCGACCCGTGTTAGTAAATCTTGACCAGGAACTTTATTTGATAATATATTTCTAGTAGTGACACTTCCCAATGTCAATTACAAACTACTTTGTAATTGCGCACTACATTATATATTATCGGGTCTTTGTCTAATATATACATATCACTAAATCAGATTTAGTGATATCTAATAGTAATTAGATCGAATAAGTATATAAAAACAAGAGGTGAAACCACTAAGAAAGTAATATTATGGAAAAAAAAATGATGTTCGTATTCATGAATCGGACATAAATACAGTCTGGATTGGCGCTCTGAGCACCAACCCCAATACTTTGATGGTGCCTCAGAGAAAATATATAGATTGGAGTTATCTTTCCAGGGAATATTTTTAGAGATATGTGTCTGTATATCTTATGTAGAAGAAATTTATATATAATTCCAATCTCATCTAAATAAAGGCACTTTAATTTGATTAAACCTCTGTCATAAGGAAGTGTTATCCAACAAGACTTATCTTGTGGAAAATTATAAATCAAATTATAACTATAATCCCTCAAATAGTATTTAATATTTATCATGTCTGATTATTTAAAACAAATCTAAATAATTAATAGGTAATTCGATAGATTACAAAATTTATCTTATGTGACATATCCAGATGGATATACCACATCATGTAACATCTCGCACTTGGACATATGGGCATCAACATGCTTACTCCTCAATCCAATATTATTTAATTCTTTTAGTCATACGAGAAATGGAACGTGCGACCACAAGAGAAAGGTACATGTGAGTAAATGGCATACCAAGTCACCATCTAACTAGTAAGTTATTACTCAAAATCTCGTTATTGCCCAAATCATTTATTTACACCTGATTTTTACATTTATGAACTCTCTTAGATATAGAGCCATGTAAAAATAAACTATGTCATTTGTGTTCATGGTTACATTAACTACACAAGCTTGAGTCCAGTCGGCTTGAGATTATTTTGACCTTTATCTGGTCGACTGAGGTACTTTCTTGAAATTTTCTTAGTTTTGTTAACATGCTATTAACCTTTGAAAGGTTCAAACAACATCAACACCCAGGTAGGGTCGATTGAGGATCATCCTTGATATGTATATGACTCATGTCCAGTCGAGTTCAAGACCTGTACCTTCATCTGGTCCAGACGACATAGAAGACTCCTCCGACCCTTAGCTGGTTTGGTCGATTAGAGATTATCTTGGACTTTATCTGGTCCAGTCAACGGGAACATTCCCCAATGACTCATGTCGAGTCGAGTTAAACACCTGGTCAGCTGAGGATCATCCATAATATTTATTTGTTTTCTTTAAACATGATATTGCTCTTGACAGGACAAAGCTACATGATCATCCCATATCGGGTTGACCGAGGATCATCCCAGGTTTAAGCTACATCAACACCTGGGTCGGGTCGGCCGAGGATCATCCCTAATATTTATTTGTTTTTCTTTAGAAATGATATTGCTCTTGACAGGTCCAAGCTACATCAACACCCAGGTCGGGTTGACCATGGATCTTCCCAGGTCCGATCATCATCAACACCCAGGTCGGGTTGACCAAGGATCTTACCAGGCCCGATCATCATCGACGCTCAGGTCGAGTTGACCAATGATCATCCTTGATATGTATTTGGCTCTTGTCGAGTCAAAATCAAGACATGGAATTTCATCTAGTCCAGTCGATGGGAACATTCTTATAGCTAGTAACAGTCTCTCAGATCATCATCATGTCTGATCGACTAAGGATCATTCCTAACATTTATTTATTTTCTTTAAATATGACCTTTGGCAGGTCTAAGCAATATCGACACCCAGGTCGGGTCGGCCGAGGATCATCCCAAAACCAAGTAATATCATCATCCAAGACTGATCGGTTGAGGATCATCCTTGATATTTATTTGGCTCCATCAACATGGTATGACATTTGACTGGTCCAAACGAAATCAACGCTAAGGTACGCCTACACCGACCCCAAACGACATACTCTTCGAAATACTCTCCAAGCCAATGACTCGTTGACTTAGAGAGTATGATATAAATTGTACGGGCTAAATTTGGGCCAAGGGTATAATTATCTTTTCGCCTAGGCCTAATAATATATAGAGCCCAAAATCCTTCAAATGGCTTCCAAACCAAGGTTTGACCAAAGGCACAAACCCTTTATAAATCGCCAATATTCTAGTGAAGGACCCAATGTCATTCAGACCATTTGCTTTCCACCGAAAAAGTATCACTTCACCTTTGATTAATCTCCGCACATTTAGCTGAGTCATTTCATCACCAAAAGATGAATACTAATACACGTTATGGGTCACACCCCCATAAATGCAACCCATATGCCAACCAGAAAAAGTAATGTCTATTACATATAAATAGACACAAAACTCAGCATACATGGGGGAGAAGCATCCTTATTGAGAGGGAGGCAAGCTTAAGCATTCAAATTCCAACCCCTCAGCTCTCATACTTAAGCTCTCCAAACCTCTCACCCTCTATATATAGGACCACCACCCTCACGGCAGTCCATGAAGGTCAATGTAACTTCATACCTTACTCTTCCACTATTTACCGCTCGTCTTTACTACTGAGCGTCGGAACGCCTATGGCGCCCACCACACCAGTGGGTAGAGGCTTCTCGTTCACTCTACCTTCCTTTTACAGGATCGCTAGTATCCCATCATATAAATTCTCGATTGTAAGCTCATCAATCCTTTATGCTTATTCAAGTATTGAATTGTACCTTATGTTGCTTTCTTGTCGGTTAAAAAAAGTTAATTAATTTAAATATTTTAAGTGAGGTTTTTTCTTTTAATATTGTTGATGGTGTTTTCAGATCCTATGTTATTTAAGGAGCACAGCGGGGGTAAAAAGGGTAATTCCATTCTTGATCGAAGATCATTAATGCCGACCCGACCACATGAGTGTTATAAAGCCAACAGGTAGAGACCGAGCATTTTATGATTGGTGACCGACCACTTTGGCTCGGGTGATCGAGCATTATCGGATCGGGAAAAGAATTCTCAGTTCAAATGACTACCATGACCGACCTCATGAAGACCGACCAGATAGCGAGGCGTGCTCAGAAAAATAAGGCATTCTATGTTTTACGGACGAGATAATAAGTTATCATACTTTCATGGGGTAAACTAATAAGTCAGTAGGATAAAGGAAGTGAATGTAGTTTTAAACTAGGAATCCTTATGGAAGAAAGAGATTAATTCGACTAGGAAACCCTTGTAAAAGAAGGAGTCTGACTTCTGCACTATTATAAATAGGAGGGTAGAGTATGCTTAAGGGGATCAGAATCAATATCAAGATCATTACGATCAGACTTGTAAACACAAGAGATATCAGAGTAGCATATCTCAGTAATAAAAGTATCATTCGTTTTGTGCCCGTGGACGTAGGCTGGATCTGATCAGTTGAACCACGTTAAATCTCCTTGTTGATTGGTGTATTTATCTATCTTTTGCTAAATTTGCTTTTGGTTCCCCCTTAACCGAACAAATTCACTATTGAGGGAGGATCGTCTCGGGAGTAATATTCCCATATTGCCCTGAGACCAAAATCAGTCGTCAACAGTTGGCGCCGTCTGTGGGGAATTTTACGACAAAAAGCAATTCACGAAAAAGACAATGTCGGAAGACGGAAATCATCAGTCATCAGGGAGTCCAGCTACGGACTGGATGAAAAAAATGGAAGAAAGCATGAAATCCATGATAGATTGACTGGAGAGAATGGAATGGATGAACAACGAGAGACCGGAAGCCGGAACCAGCCGAAGAAGAGGTGAAAAAGCAGAAGGTAAAAGGATTGGGGATATGAGTGAAGACGATGAACCCAGGAGGAAGGGTCCTTGCGGGATAAAATCCATAGTCGTAGAAAAAGATTCACAAACAGAGGACATATGGGAAGAAGAAGAGGGAAGACAATCGCCATATTCCTCCTATGATAGTCTCCGCGACTCCAGAGGAAAAAACAGGGAGTATGGCGAGAATGTGCGGGAAACTTCAAGGCATGAGGAGCACCGCACCCAGGGCAATAGACGCGAAGAGGGGCACAGAAAGCGACATGGCAGCACAAGTAGTGAGATGAAGTCTTGGATAAAAAAAGAGATGGCCAAGTGGGGGTAAACCTCAAGACTAATGCAGGAGATACCCGGGAGAATGAGGAGGAATCTCCCCTCATAGAAGAAATAAGGTCGGCAAAGTTCCCGAGGCGATTCAACATGCCGACCATGACGCCCTACAAGGGTCACACCGACCATAAATCCCATATTGAGAGCTTTGTCCTATTAATGGAAGTCCAATGAGTAGTAGGAGATGCCATCTGCAAAGTATTCCCCCTGACCTTGGGCGGATCCGCCATCCTATGGTACAGAAGTCTGGCCCCGGGGAGCGTCGGAAGCTTCACGCAACTTAAAAGGTCGTTCATTTGGCACTTCAAGGGGGCCTACGTCCCTAAAAAGACAATTGGAGAGTTGAGACTCATGAAGCAAGGAGAGGACGAGCCCCTAAAAACTTTCATTGAGAGGTACCACAATATGGTACTCGAAGTCGGAGGATATGAGTCCCTTGAGGCCTTGGAAAGTTTAAAAGGAGCCTTAAGGGTCGGAAAACTGCGGACTCACCTAAGGATCCAGGACACACCAGATTATGCTACCGCTCTGGAAGTAGCCCGAAAGTTCGTCTCGTTAGAAAATGAAGAAAGGATCTCCCGGAGGGGGACAACTATCAGAGAGAGGACGACAAGGGCAGAGGCACCCCACCGGCCAGATAGGGAGTTCAAAAAACTCCTCCCGAGACGGAAGGAATTCAAACCAATGCCTAAGAATGACCAGGAAAAAGGAGTTCCGACCCGAGTAAACCACGTAGTCCGAGAAGAAGCATATATTCCCCTAAGCAAGCCACCAGGGCAGATCATCATGGAGATACAAGGAAAATGCCTCTTGATAGAACCCGACCTCAGGAGATTTCCCCCAGATAAAAGGAATAAGAAATCTTATTGCATACATCATAATCTGAGGGGACATACAGCGGACGAGTGCAAGGATTTGCGGGAACAGATGGAAGACCTAGCACGGAATGGGTACTTAAATAAATATATTAACCATGAAACTATGGCAGCCAGACAGAGGGCACGGAGCCGACAGGTGAACATCATCGCCGGGGGGAAGACACTGGCCGGAGACTCTAACCGGTCAAGAAAAAACTATAGCCGAGCTCGGGGGACGGAGGTGCTGGAAACAGAACGGTCCTCGGTACTACGAGGAGGTCGATCGGTACCCATAATGTTCACCGACGAGGATGTTCAAGGGGTAAGTTTCCCCCATGACGATGCATTAATAATCAAGGCAACAATCGGCGGCTCAGAGGTGGACAGAATCTTGGTAGATCCCGGAAGTGCAGTAGACATAATCTCCAAATAAGCTTTAGAGGGCCTGGGAGTGGAGTATGCAACTCTGACCAACGACGGCACCCCCCTGTACGGCTTCGGGGGCTCAACGGTCGTCCCACTGGGAAGGATACAGCTGGCCATGACGATCGGGACTCACCCCAAAACCCGGAGATCATGATAAATTTCACAGTAGTAGACTGCATGAGCAGTTATCAAGTCATTGTCGGCCGGCCTTTCATGATGAAGACAAAGGCCGCAATGTCCTGCTATTACCTAAAGCTGAAATTCCCCACCCGGGAAGGAATCGGAATCGTATGCGGGAGTCAGAAAGTAGCCCGCAGCTGTTTTGCCACTCTCACGAGAAACCCTATGCATTGAAGTAGGTTCTAGGAAAAGGCAGGAAAATGAAGAAAGAGAAGAAGCAAGTGGGGACCCGGGTCCTCGGCCAAACAAAACTGCCCGGCTAGGAGTGATCGAAGAATTGGAATGGATAGAACTCTTCAGACCTGGAAAGAGCGTAAAGATATGGGGAAACTTAGACAGAACCCTGAAACAGGGTCTGCTGAGGTGTCTAAAGGAGTACCCGGACGTCTTCGTGTGGGGGCACGACGACATGCCCGGAATTGATCCAAAATTCAACAATCACCGCTTGGCAGTAAACCCGTCACACAAACCGGTCAAGCAGAAAAGATAAACCTTCATCAGGAACGGTGCAGAGCAGTAGCGACCGAGGTGGACAAATTATTGAAAGCTGGTTTCATCAGAGAAGTAAAATACCCGGAGTGGGTATCAAACGTGGTACTGGTGAAGAAGTCAAACGGAAAGTGGAGAATGTGTGTGGATTTCACCGACCTAAACAAGGCGTGCCCGAAAGACAGCTTCCCACTGCCAAACATAGATCAACTAGTAGATACAACAGCCTGTCAGGGACTACTAAGCTTTATGGATGCCTTCTCAGGATACAACCAGGTCAAGATGCACCCTTCGGACGAGGAAAAAACAACTTTTATCACCGACCAAGGGCTCTATTGTTACAAAGTAATGCCCTTCGGACTGAAGAATGCAGGGGCAACCTTTCAAAGGATGGTCAACAAAATTTTCAAACCACTCATTGGCACATCAATGTTGGTATATGTTGACGACATGATAACAATGTCCAGAGAGCCAGAATGCCACGTAACCGACATGAAAGAAACCTTTGAGTCATTGAGGAAACACAATTTAAAGCTCAACCCGGAGAAATGTGCTTTCGGAGTAGCCTCAGGGAAGTTTTTGGGTTACATGGTAAGCTCCCGAGGCATAGAAGCCAATCCACAGAAGATCCAAGCCGTAATGGACTTGAAATCTCCCAGGACAGTAAAAAAAGTGCATAGTCTAACCGACAGATTGGCCGCGCTCAACCGATTCATCTCCCGAGCAACCGACAAGTGCCACCATTTCTTCAAAGTCATCAAGAAGGCCAAAAAGGAAATAGATTGGACGCCGAAATGCGAGGAAGCTTTCCTACAGTTAAAACAATACCTAACACAGCCCTCGCTTCTAGCAAAGCCACTTCTGGGAGAAACCTTATACTTGTACTTAGCTGTATCAGAGCACGCAGTAAGCTCGGTGCTGATACGAGAGGTCGATAAGGTCCAAAGGCCAGTATATTATGTCAGCAAAGCCCTGTTAGATGTTGAGACCCGATATCTGGTACATAAATTGGTCGCCCTGTCATTGATTACTGCAGCCCGGAAACTACGACCCTACTTCCAAACCCATCCTATTGGGGTTTACACCGATTATCCTCTAAGACAGATTCTACAAAAACCAGAAGTTTCGGGCAGGCTAATGAAGTGGTCGGTGGAGTTAAGTGAACATGACATTTCTTACCTCCCAATGATGGCAGTAAATGGGCAGGCTTTGGCAGATTTTGTCACAGAATTCACAGAACCCCAAGTCTTGACTGTGGGGGAAGGCAAATGGAAAGTCAGTAGACGGATCTGCCAGCTCACAAGGCAAAGGAGCTGGAATCATATTGAAAAGCGAAAAAGGTGAAGAGGTATTGTTCGCCCCAAGGTTCGCCTTCGAGGCCACAAACAATGAAGCATAGTATGAGGCAATACTGGCCGGTCTTAGGCTATGCGCGGTGGTAGGAGTCCGCGACATAGTAATAAGAAGTGACTCTCAGCTAGTTGTTCAGCAGCTGAAAGGCGAATTCCAAGCCAGAGAGCCGAGTATGATAGCCTACTTGGCTGAAGTAAAAAGGTTGGTGGGAAGAATAAGGGACGTACATTTTGAGCAAATTAGTCGAGAAGACAACTGGGAGGCAGACTCCTTGGCACGGCTTGCATCTTCTATAAAATCAGAGAACCCCAGAATGGTCCCTCTAATCTGCCTCCGAGAAAATAGCGTGGGAGAACTCGAAGTAAAATTATTGGATGAAGACAAAGCCTCATGGATACAGCCAATTAAGAAATACTTGGAAACAGGGGAGACACCCGAGGATAAGAAGGAAGCCAGGAAACTAAAATTCAAAAGCACCAAGTTCTCCCTGATCGAAGGAGTGCTCTACCGGAGGGGCCACACAGTACCCCTCCTAAGATATTTAGCGGAAGAAGAGGCTGATTATGTACTCAGGGAAATTCACGGGCGGGCATTGTGGGAGTCACGCTGGAGGACAATCAATGGCCTTTAAAGCTTTAAGGCAAGGGTTCTATTGGCCAACTATCCATCAGGACGGCATGAGAGTAGCCCGGAAATGCGAAGGATGCCAGAAGAATGCCAATATCCACCACCAGCCAGCAGAGCAGTTAACCACCCTGTCCAGTCCCTGGCCATTCGCTCAGTGGGGGCTAGATATCATCAGACCAATGCCAAAGGGACGTGGACAGGTGAAGTACGCCATCGTGGCCATAGACTATTTCACCAAATGGATGGAGGCCGAACTCCTATCCACCATCACAGAGAAGAAGGCCACAGAGTTTTTGAAGAACAATATTATCTGCAGGTTCGGAATCCCATGGGTTGTCGTCACTGACAATGGAAAACAGTTCGATAGCAAGGGATTCAGGAAACTCTGTGAAGACCTCCAGATCGCCTTAAGGTTCGCCTCACCAGCCCACCCCATGTCAAACGGACAGGTTGAGGCGGCAAACAAAACCATCAAGGCAAATCTTAAAGCTCGGCTCGGATCCTGCAAGAGCTTATGGGTCGAGGAATTGTCGGAAGTACTGTGGGCACACCGGACGACCTATAAAGATTCTACAGGGGAGACCCCGTTTTCCTTATCATACGGGTGTGAAGCAGTTATTCCAGCAGAGATCGGAATAACTACCCACAGGGTCCGTCATTTTGAGAGCGGAAAGAATGAAGATCTTATCAGAAGCCACCTCGACCTAATCGAGGAAAAAAGAGAGAAGTCAGCCATGAGGACAGCAGTTTATCAACAAAGGATGGCCCGCTTCTATAACAAAAAAGTTCGAACTCGCTCCTTTCTCCCCGGCGACCTAGTATTAAGAAGAGTCACTCTGAACACTCGAAGGCCGGAAGAAGGCTCGTTAGGAGCCAAGTGGGAAGGGCCCTATAAAATTACAGAGGTGGTAAGGCCAAGGGTCTACATCTTAGCACATCCAGACGACACGCGATTAAAGAAACCCTGGAACACCGAGATGTTAAGAAAATACTTTCAGTAGATTCTTTTTTTTGCAGCAACCCGACAATGGTAGGAGCTCAATGTAAAGCCTTTCTCGAAATATCCCGCAGAGAGCTGTAAGAAGGGCAGTATGTCTCCGAATATGAATAAAACTTTCTCTTTTCAAAAAATTCCACCACTCTTCTAATTAAAATTGAAAGCCATATTCAAAATTCTGGGGACATACTCGATACGAAGGGATGATCAGAGGTCGAGGCATCAAACCCATGACATACCAATCACAAAGTGCTACCATAAAAATCTCGGGCATAGACAATCCAACCTAACTCGCTCCACTTTCAAAGATCAAGACCACATCAAGGGGGAAGAGGTATAAAAGAGCATGAGAACTCTTTGCAATAGCCGGAGCACAACTACCCCACAACTTATATGTACCGGGGACATTCCGGGAGGGTAATCACGGGGAGGGAGTGCCCCCGTAGGATAACCTGCCTGACTATTTTGGGGGATACAAATGCAAGGAATGCGTTACCATACGTTTTGCCTACCCGATGTATCCAAGAAAAGCATAGCACGGGAGGGATGATACCCCCGTGGCGATTGCTTACTCCAGTGTTATCGAACATAAGGAGGAAAATGCCCTTAATGTTTCAAACACTCTCTGATCCTCGCCTACCTGATTAATGGATTCGTGAGAAGCATAGCACGGGGAGGGATGATACCCCAGTGGCGATTGCTTACTCCAGTGTTACCAAACATAAGGAGGAGAATGCCCTTAATATCTCGAACACTCTTTGATCCCCATTACCTTGATTATTCGGATCCGGGGGAAGCATAGCACGGGGAGGGACGATACCCCCGTGGCGATTATTTGCTCCAGTGTTACCGAACATAAGGAGGAATATGCCCTTAATATCTCGGACACTCTTTGATCCTTATTTCTTTGATCATTTGGATCCATGAGAAGTGTAGCACGGGAATGGATTGTGCCCTCGTAACGTATACTTGCTCCAGCGTTGTAAGGAGGAGCCCTCGAACAGTACACAGGCTCCATGGAGACCTGAAGTATGAAGGATGTGCCCTTACCATTTTAAACGCTCTTTGATCCAAATTCTGGTTCGTCGGGACTCTGAATTGAAAGATTCAGGATTGTGTTTTGGAAACCTCGGACATGACGCTGTTTTAAGGAATCTGTGCTGATTATTTACACTTTAGAGTTTTGTTTTGGGATAAGTGCTAAGTCACCCCCGCCTTTTAAATTTTATTTTCAAAGTTTTGTTTTTGTTTTTCGATGGTCTGGCAAGGGGACGCCCGTGCCAGATTCGGTAGGGATTCAAAAGATTGATTCACTTCCCTTCTGAATAAGTCCTAAGGATTAATCGGCTCGGGGCTGGATTCGTTCCGCCAAGGCCACTTGGTTAGTCGGCTCGAGGCTGGATTCGTTCCGCCGAGGCCACTTGGTTAATTGGCTCGGGGCTGGATTCGTTCCGCCGAGGCCACTTGGTTAATCGGCTCGGGGCTGGATTCTTTCCGCCGAAGCCGCTTGTTTATTCATCTCGGGACTAGATTTCGTTCCGCCGAGGCCACTTTGACTCTCTCAACTCGGGGTCGGGTTATATCCCACCAAGTCCATCCTTTTGGTCTGGGGACGCAACATTCCCCCAGAGCCAAGTATTTCTCTCAGCTCGGGGTCGGGTTACGTCCCACCGAATCTATCCTTTTGGTCTGGGGACGTAACATCCCCAGAGCTAAATGTCTCTCATAGCTCGGAGTCGGTCCTCAAGTGGACATTTTCTGGAGAGCAACCGGAGCAAGTCATGAAGAATCAAAAAAAAAAAGAAAAGTAGAATGGAAGCATACAAGATATTCACATAAATAGGGACGTGAAAAAGATTTATTGCAAAAAAATAAAGTGTGTTCGGGATTACACGGGGCCCCATTCGGGTTATCCCCTACAGTTCAGCCCGCGCAGGGGCAATTATTTCTTCCTCAACAGGTACGAGTGGCAACTGGTAGGGCTCGGCCTCGGGAGATGGGACAATGGATACCATAGGGTCGGCATGGGAGGCCCCAAAAATTACGGCTTCAGGAGCAGGGGCAGGAGCCTCAGACCGAATCTCTTCAAGAACAGGGGCCTCAGATCGGTCCGCCTCAGGAGCCGAGGCGATCGAGATAGGGTCGGGATCCATCACCTCTTCAGGAGAAAGGGGTAACCACATTTGAAACTCCTCCTATGAAATTTCCCTTTTACAGAAGTGGATGGCCGCCTGGATAGGCCCCATATCCAGGTTGGGTAGTACCATCGGGATGATCTCGGCGCAGTCCCCGACCCCCTCAAGGCGTATTACGTCTCTCTCAGCCTCCAACTCAGCTTCCCTCTTATTAAGCTCATCCCGGACCCGTACCAGCTCTTCATCTTTGGCCCTCAGCTTGGACTCAACGCTGCGCACTTCCACCTGTAGGATAATGTTGTCGGCCTATGTAGCCTCCAAGTCCTTCTTGGCGGCATCAGCATTCTTCCTCTCTAGAGAGGCGGCGGCCCTGATAGCTTTATTTGTGGTATGGGCCTCAACAGGAGCCAGCTCCAGATTCTTTATGTTCTCATCTTTACGGGCCAGCTCGGCCTCCATTTCACTAAGCCGGTTCTTGAGCCTCTGGGCTTGGCCGCCCTCGGACAAAAGGCTCAGAAGAAGATCCTTATTCTTGGCCGTAAGATAGGTCACCAGCCAAAAAGAAACAGAAAATCATAAATCAAACTAAGTTATAAACTCACGGCGGGAATAAGGGAAGAATAACTATCTTTGCCATCTGAGAACACAACAGGGTAACCACATCCTCGGGAGAGATATCTTCGTATCTCGAAATTTTGGCCGGAGGGACCGCCTCGGCCAGTTCATTGATTTTCGGCACCAGATGAGAAGTGGCCTCCCGAATGTCCTGACCGAGGTCATCTACGCCAAGAATCACGGTGCCTTTCAGTTTTTTGGAGGAACCCTCCGGCACTCTCTTCCCTTTCCGAACGGGCTGCCTCTTACTCAGGACCCCTTCCTCCTCCACCTCCCGGACCAGCTCAGCTTCCTCCGCCCCGAATGGACGCTTCCTTTTTCTAGTAGGTTTTGATTAGCTGGCAGGACGAGAGGAGACTGATGGCGATACCCTGGAAGGTGAAGATAAGCTTTGGATAGCCAACAGGTCTGCCTCCTCAGTCACTCATTTGGCCTCAGCAGTCGATGGCCGTCTCCGAGAGGACCCGGTCCCAACGTGGCCAGTTTTCTTTGTCGCGCCAGCCAGTTGATCAAGGTATTTTGGCCTTCTTGACATGCCTACACACAAAAAAAAGAATGAAGAAAGCAAGAGCAAGAAGAGTGATCAGTCCAGAATCTGAGCAAGAAAATCCAAATCATCATCATGATAAGGAAACAATGAGACTGGTTAGAAGGTTAGTAAAGTCAACTTATCCACCCCGGGACCTTCGGAGGAACAGTCCGAATCAAGCCCAACTCGAGAAAGGCCGCATCATTAACCAATTTCTTCCAATGATCAGCATAGCGCCGAGCCCAGCATACCCACTCCCGGACCTGATGAGAAACCTTGGGAGCGTCCCCCCAACAGGCTGGGAAGAATTAAAGAAGTTAAAATCCTATCATTAAATCAAAAGTAAAGAAGCTATGGGTTAAAATCCTAACCTCCCGCTCTAAAGATATCCGGGACAGAGACCTCCTCTTCATACGATCTCAGAACTCGCCCCCAATCTCCTGTGGCCCAAAACCATAAGTCTTTGAAGTTTTTGTTGGAGTCGGGGAGCTTGCCGACAACGTTTGGCGAATCAGCATAAGTAGAAAGGTAATACCAACCATGGTGCGTTTTTGAGTTGGCCTTCAATCGATACAGCTTCTTCACTTCTTCAAGAGAAGGTTCACCGAGTCCCGCCCGACTCCAAATCACATGAAGCCCGGCCAAAATCCTCCAGCTATTCCGGCTCAGTTGACAGGGGGCGATCTCCATCTCGGCCAGCATCCAGGCAAAATAACGTTGAAGTGGTAGCCGAAGACCACACTCAAAGAAAGCCGGAAGAAAGGCCACCGAACCCTCATCAGGTTGGCTAGCACGATCCATTGGCCCGGGGACTTCAAGGACGATATCTATCGGAATGTCATATCGTTTCCGGAGCAGTGCGAGGTCGTCTTTAGTTATCTTAGAAGAACGGTCCATGTCCAGAGCCGAGGAGTTAAAATCACCAGGCTCTGGGTCCTTCCGAGGGATCCTCTGATGATAAGTATCTTGTTTAATTTCGGAAGGGTTAGGGGTAGTGTTGAGGTCCTCTATGCTTGGTACCCCCAAGCTCGAGGAGAGCTCTTCAACAGGGGGAGTCGGAGGTTTAGCAGGGTTTGCAGAGGAAGACCTGGTGTCAGACATCCCTGACATCCGAGAAATAAAAGAAAGAGGGGGGAAGTCAGTCTATAGCCAATTTCTGAAGCTAAGCTTGTGAGTTCTAAATGCCCTAATAACATCGATCAAGCCATAAATCTCTCCCTAGCAGCACAAAACCAAAACAAAAAAAAAACAAAACAAAAGGAAGCAGGATTCGAAACACATAGAAAGCAAAAGCAAAAAGGTCGTTCAAAAGACTTACTTGTTTCTTTTAGAAGGGTTGCAGATTGCTCAGAGCGGTCTGGTCGTTTTGAGGATTCACTGGTCACAGCTAAAAGAGAAGCGTTCTTGTGGATTGGGGAGGTCGAAGAGTTCGTGAAAGAAGGCAACAGTGTTTACTCCGTTTTATTATAGTCTGATCGGTGCACTTGTGGTCGTTGGATTGAACGAAAGCGTCAGATTTACACCATGTGTCGCTTTTGAAATGATCTTTCAGAATTTGATGGACGGCTGAGATTAGACGTCTTTTTAACTGACCATAACGGTCGGATTGTTTTGCTTTTGGTGGGAGCACGATGGATGGTTGACAAGTGGCAGGCTCCCGTCAAACCCTAGAAGTGATCCGATGGGCATTTAAGAGGATGTGACGGTTGCACGTCTCGATGGGCAAAATTACAGAAGGACAATAAGGGGATTTCACCTTGGTAGGAAGAAAGTCAGACCGATCAGGATGTAAGTGTGGGCCGACGAAATTTCTCCTTCAGAAGATCGGCTATCAGTTCATCAACTGTACCACTCTTATATAGTTCCCGGCACCAACTTGTAAGACTCTTTGGAACCGAGAACTAGGGGACAGATGTTGATGGTGTTTTCAGGTCCTATGTTATTTAAGGAGCACAGCGGGGGTAAAAAGGGTAATTCTCTTCTTGATCGAAGATCATTAATGCCGACCCGACCACATGAGTGTTATAAAGCCAACAGGTAGAGACCGAGCATTTATCAGATCGGCAGAAGCATTCTCAGTTCAAAGGACTACCATGACCGACCTCATGAAGACCGACCAGATAGCGAGGCGTGCTCAGGAAAATAAGGCATCCTATTTTTACGGACAAGATAATAAGTTATCATACTTTCATGGGGTAAACTAATAAGTCAGTAGGATAAAGGAAGTGAATGTAGTTTTAAACTAGGAATCCTTATGGAAGGAGATTAATTCGACTACGAAACCCTTGTAAAAGAAGGAGTCTGACTTCTGCACTATTATAAATAGTAGGGTAGAGTATGCTTAAGGGGATCAGAATCAATATCAATATCATTACGATCAGACTTGTAAACACAAGAGATATCAGAGTAACATATCTCAGTAATAAAAGTATCATTCGTTTTGTGCCCGTGGACGTAGGCTGGATCTGATCAGCCGAACCACGTTAAATCTCCTTGTTGATTGGTGTATTTATCTGTCTTTTGCTAAATTTGTTTTTGGTTCCCCCTTAATCGAACAAATTCACTATTGAGGGAGGATCGTCTCGGGAGTAATATTCCAATATTGCCTTGAGACCAAAATCAGCCGTCAACAAATATATTAAAGAGTGTATAAATAAAAGTTAATATTTAAAATTTAACCTATGAATATATAAAATAATAGTGTTTAAAAAAATTATAAAGTGCAAATAACTCCACACTTTAAATAAATTAACAAACATCTAATGATATCACGAAATAATAAATAAACATGTAGTGAACGCGATGAAGTTGAAATTCACAACTACGTAACTTTGCCAAATAAAAATGGTAGCTTCGAATTCAGGGTTGCTTTTTCCTTACTGTTTTGCAATACCTAATTACCCCCTTACCTCAATAAATTAATGTTCTTTTATAAGTTTACCCTTGAATATTAATGAAATTATAATTATTCACATTATACTTAATGTAATCATGTCTATATGTATGTATTTAATAAAATTATAAAATATCAAAGTTTTAGTAGAAGAATTAATAAATTGTCATGTTTGTAGTTTTTCTTTATTGTTTTCAATAATAAAAAATATTAATGAAATCAAATTTCATAAATAAATTGTCCATTATCATATCAATATATTTGTATTTAAGGGTAAATATGTAAAACAAAAAAAAACAAAAAAAAAAAAGCTTAATTTTTAGGTTAAGAGGGTAATGGGGTGTAATTGAAACTTTAAGAGGATAAATGGTATTTATATATATATATAACAATTTTCAGGTTAGGTTAAAATTTTGTATCATTCGTATGCACATAAAGTAATCACTATATATATATATATAATATATATATATATATATATAATAAAGATATCCTCATTTTCCAAACTAAAAAAAAGAGAAACACACTCTTTATTCATTTTTTTTTCTTTTTCTTTGGTCCTTATTTCAATAAAATCATGATATTTTATTGGATATATATGTGTGTGAGAGAGAGAGAGAAGAATTAGGTTGGAAAGAGGAACAAGAGAGGTTAAGGATAATAAAGTGAGTGGGCCTACTGGCAATAACCTAAGCTCAATAGGGAAAATGATGGTGGGCCTGGGCTTGATAATGGAGGAGGCCCACTTAGACTACTATAGTTTCCACTTTGGGAAAACAACCTATAGAACCATAGCCTCGTCACACTTCCATTATTGGAAGGTATCCTCTTTCACCCACTTATCACAGCACATTTTCAAGGTGGGCATTTTTGGAAATTTGATTCTATGGCTCTCTGTATTTTTTTTCTTTGAAAAAAGTTTTAATGACCTTCTTTGGTGGGCCCCAATTCCAGACAGCTTACTTCTGAAACACACTCTTTTTTTATTCCTGCTAATTTTTAACAATAAAACATTATGTTTAGGTAAAAATGCAAAAATAACCCTCTAATTTCATCACGTTTTTTCATTTAAGTTCTTTAACTTTTAGTTTTGTCAATTCAGTTCTCTAACTTTCAATTTTTGTCAATTCAAAGCTCCGTTATAAATTCATCACTTTGCATGTTATTTGATTAATACTCTTAATCAGAAAATATAGGCAGACAGATGAAGCTAAAATAAAGTAAACGTACTCTGCTTACATCTTCGAGCTATTTTTTGTCAAAAACACATATCCCAAGTTCAATATGACTTTTTGTCAAAAAATTATAAAAATTATAACTAGTGCTAGTAACGAAGATATGTATTTATTATAAGAGATTAAGATAATCAAATGTTTTACCTACTATATTTAGACTCGAATCGAATGATTCGATTGTGTTATTTCCAATCCTTCAAAAAAAAAAACACGAGACGATACATTTTACACTGCAGTTGATCAGTGGATCCTAGCGACAAGTGTGGAAAATAATTATATGCAACTTATTTAGCAAAAACGTAATGGTTAGACATTACAATACATGCGATTGCACAGAATCAAAAGTATTGGTTGTCATCAAATGTAATGCCACATCATCCGAGAATGCCATCATGCCACTCAAAAGATGGATAAAATCTACCATACAACGGAGGTATATTTTAGTAAATGACATCAAATGTGATACCGCGTTGTATGGTAGATTTTCTCCATCTTTTGAGTGGCATGATGACATTCTCGGATGATGTGGCATTACATTTGATGACAACCATACTTTTGATTATGTGCAATCGCATGTATTGTAATGTCTAACCATAAGTTTTTGCTAAATAAGTTGTGTATAATTATTTTCCACACTCGTCGCTAGGGTCCACTGATCAACTGCAGTGTAAAATGTATTGTCTCGTGTTTTTTTTTTTTGAAGGATGGGAAATAACACAATCGAATCATTCGATTCGAGTCTAAATATAGTAGGTAAAACATTTGATTATCTTAATCTCTTATAAAAACACATATCTTCGTTACTAGCACTAGTTATAATTTTTATATTTTTTGACAAAAAGTCATATTGAACTTGGGATATATGTTTTTGACAAAAAAATAGCTCGAAGATGCAAGTATAGTACGTTTACTTTGATTTAGCTTCATCTGTCTTAAATAACAGGCCAAGTACGTTTATTTTACTGTTGTCGTTATTTGTAACGGCAACAGTGATGAATTTATAACGGAGCATTGAATTGACAAAAATTGAAAGTTAGAGGATTGAATTGACAAAACTGAAAGTTAAAGGACTGAAATAAAAAAAACGTGAAAGTTATAGGATCACTTTTGTATTTTTGCCTTATGTTTATTATGGTTTGTTTCATTTGTTGAGTTGGCTTCGGGAATGTACTCGGACACAAGACCCAAGCTATACTACTATTGAAAGTGCATAACACGTACATAAAAGAAGTGGTTAATTTTCTTTTAATTAGACAATAAAATATTTATCGTTGATGTTATGCAATCTACAGGTAAATTAATTGAAATCATTTAAAAAAAAAATTGACTTTAAATATGTGTACTTTTTTTATTTAAATAAATGATCAGATTTTAAATTTTAGATTTAAATCAAAATTATAAGTTAAAATAACTCAATTCAATTTTAAATATAAATTTAAAATTAAAAGTTTTTATTATTATTTTGTTAAAATTGGTAAAATAAGAATATTTTTTCATGAATATATAAATTAAATTGACGTTTATCAAGTAAATTTTTTAACTTCATATTACTAACCTTATATCTTCCTATAATTTCCACTACCTTCAAAGAACTTTATGCATATGTGACTATAAAAGGAGGACTCACCATCTTATTTGTACACACTTTGTTGATGGTGTTTTCAGGCACTATAACATTTAAGACAGCACGATGAGGACAGAAGGGTAATTCCCTGGCTAGGTTGAGATCATCAGAACCGACCCGACCACAACATGTGAAGACCGACCACTTTGGTTCGGGTGACCGAGCACTTTAAGGTCGGCAGGAACACTCTCAGCATAAAAGACTGTCATGACCGACCACATAAAGGCCGACCAGACGGCGAGACGTGTTCAAGATGACGACACCTTATTCTTGCGGTTGAAGATAAGCAGATTATCCTACCTTCACAAGGAATGAAGTCAAATCCAAAAAGGAATAAGAAAAGAGAAGGGAGAATCGGACTAGGAATCCTTATAAGGAGAAGAGACTAAGTTCAACTAGGATTTCTTATGCAAATAGGAGTCTGATTTCTGTATTACTATAAATAGGAGAGCATAGTATGTGTAAAAGGCACGATCCTCAATATCATAAAATCACCAACAAAAACTAGTGATCTGAATCTTCAAGCTCTGACTTGTAGAGATCCGAGAAAAGTGTTCAAGTAATAAAAGTACCATCTTTTTGTGCCCGTGGACGTAGGTCGGATCCAAATCCACCGAACCACGTTAAATCTCTTTGTTGTTTGGTGTGTTTATCTGTTTTTTTCGCTAAATTTGCCTTTGGTCCCCCATAACCAAACAAATTCATTATTGAGGGAGGATTACCTCGGGAGTGATATTCCAATATTACCCTGAGACCAAAAGCAGCCGTCAACAGTTGGCGCCGTCTGTGGGGAACTCAACAAAAAGCAACTCGCGTAGTGAGACAATGGCGGAAGACGGAAGCCACCAACCATCAGGGAGCTCGTCTGCAGATTGGATGGAGAAGATTGAGGAAAACCTTAGGAAAGAAAGGGAGGAAAGCCAAACTCTGCTAAAAACCATATTAGACCGTTTGGAAAGGATAGAAGGAGCACACGATGGAAAATTCGAGGCCGGGACTAGCCAACGAAAGAAAGACATAGCAGAAGGAAAGAGAATTGTCGATATAAGTGAGGAGGACAGGCACCGGAGGAGAGATCCTTACAAGTTAAGATCTGTAGTGGTTCAGGGAGATTCCCAGACCGAGGACACATGGGAGGAAGAGAGTGACAAATCGTCACCAGACCCCTCCTATGATAGCCTTCGCAACACCCGGCGAAAGGAGAAAGAATATGACGAAGAAGTACGAGAAGATACCGGCCTCGAGAAACACCACCCCCGGGATAACAGAAAGAAAGGAGACCGCATGAGGCGGAGTGGAACCAAAGATATCCACATGAAATCTTGGTTACGGGAGGAGCTGATCAAATGGGGAGTATATCCCAATGCAAACAGAGGGGATGTCCAGGACGGCAAGGATGAATCTCCCCTCGCGGAAAAAATAAGGTCGGCAAGATTCCCAAAGCGATTCAGCATGCCGACCATGGCACCCTACAAAGGCCACTCTGACCCGAAATCACACATCGAAAGCTTGTCTTGTTGATGGAAGTCCAGAGAGTAGTAGGATATGCCATCTGCAAAGTGTTCCCCCTAACTTTAGGTGGACCCGCCATCCTATGGTACAGAAGCCTGGCTCCGGGGAGCATCAGAGGCTTCACACAACTTAAGAAGTCGTTCATTCGACACTTTAAAGGGGCTTGCGTTCCCAAAAAGACGATTGGAGAATTAAGACTTATGAAGCAAGGAGACGATGAACCTCTGAAGATATTTATTGAAAGATACCATAATATGGTACTCGAAGTCGGAGGGTATGAATCCCCCGAGGCCCTGGAAAGCTTGAAGGGATCCTTGAAGGTCGGAAGGCTATGGACCCATCTAAGGATCCAAGACACCCCGGACTACGCCACCGCTCTGGAGGTAGCCCGAAAATTCGTTTTATTGGAGAACGAAGAGAAAGTATCCCGAAAAGGGAACACCATTAGAGAAAGAACCGCGAGGGAGGGTGCCCCCCGCCGAACAGAAAGAGAATTCAGAAAACCACCCCCGAAGCACAAAGAATTTAAGCCACTACATCGGGACAATCAGGAGAGAAGGGCGCCGACCCAAGTAAACCATGTGGTCGGGGAAGATGCATACATTCCCTTAAAGAAACCACTAGGGCAAATTGTCATGGAGATCCAGGGGAAAGGCCTCTTAGTAGAACCCGACCAAAGGAGATTCCCCCCGGACAAAAGAAACCAAAAGGCTTATTGTGTACACCACAACTCCAAAGGATATGCGACAGACGGATGTAAAGATCTTCGAGAGCAAATGGAAGATCTAGCACGAAACGGGTATCTCAACAAATACATTGACCACGAGGTCATGACAGCCAGACAAAGAGCACGTAGTCGCCAAAGCAATATCATCGCAGGAGGAAGAACACTGGCCGGAAACTCTAACCGGTCAAGGAAAGATTACAGCAGAACCCGAGGACCAGATGTCTTAGAAACAGAGCAGGGCACAGGGCTACCGGGAGGCCGGTCGGTACCAATAATGTTCACTGATGAGGATACCCGAGGAGTAAGTTTCCCTCATGATGATGCATTAATAATCAAGGCAGTCATCAGCGGGTCGGAGGTAGACAGGATCCTGGTGGACCCCGGGAGCGCTGTTGATATAATTTCCAGAGAAGCACTGGACGACCTAGGGGTAGAATATGCAACCCTGACCAATGATAGCACTCCCTTATACGGTTTCGGAGGATCAGCCGTCATCCCACTAGGAAGAATACAGTTGGCAATAACTGTCGGGACACATCCCCGGACCCGGACGATCATGACAGACTTCACTGTAGTAGACTGCATGAGCAGTTACCAGGCCATCGTCGGGCGACCCTTCATGATGAAAACGAAAGCCGCGATGTCCTGATACCACCTAAAGCTGAAATTCCCCACTCGGGAAGGGATTGGAATTGTGTGCGGAAGCCAGAAAACAGCTCGCAGTTGCTTCGCAACTCTCTCACGAGAAACTCTATGCATCACAGAAGACAGTCGAAAACGACAAAGGAACCAGAGAGAAGAAGAAGAAGAAGACAGAGGCCCAGGCGCCTGGCCAAACAAAAATGCTCGACACGCTGCAGCTGAGGAAACCGAGGAGATAGAACTTTACGGGGCAGGAAAAAGTATAAAGATAGGGGGAGGCTTGGACAAGACCCTGAGACAAAACCTACTAGAATGTCTGAAAGAGTATCCGGACATCTTCGCACGGGGGACATACTCGACGCCCACTACAACAAACAGTTGGCACCAAGGCCACTTCATTATTCGGCTCGGGGCTGGAGTTCGTTCCGCCGAGGCCACTTCAACAATCGGCTCGGGGCTGGAGTTCATTCCGTCGAGGCCTCTTCATCGGCTCAGGGCTGGATCTCATTCCGTCGAGGCTGCTATACTATTCGACTCAGGGTTCGGGTTACGTCCCACCGAGTCGTGCTTATTGGCCTGGCGGCGTAACATTCCCCCAGAACCAAGTGTTTTATTCAGCTCGGGGTCCTCAGGGACATACTCGATGCATTATATTCGTGAGAAGCGTAGCACGGGGAGGGATGATACCCATGTGGCGATTGCTTGCTCCAGTGTTACCGAACATAAGGAAGAATTTGCCCTTAATGTTCCAAACAGCTCGGGGCTGGATCTTATTCCGCCGAGGTCGTCTAGCTCGGGGTCGGGTACATCCCACCGAGTCAGCCCTTCGGACTGGGGACGTAACATTCCCCCAGGTCCAAGTGCCTTTCTCAGCTCGGGGTCGGGCACGTCCCACCGAGTCAGCCCTTCGGACTGGGGACGTAACATTCCCCCAGGTCCAAGTGCCTTTCTCAGCTCGGGGTCGGGCACGTCCCACCGAGTCAGCCCTTCGGACTGGGGACGGAACATTCCCCCAGGTCCAAGTGCCTTTTTCAGCTCGGGGTCGGGTATATCCCACCGAGTCAGCTCGGGGTCTGGGGACGCGACATTCCCCCAGGTCCAAGCGCCTTTTTCAGCTCAGGGTCGGGTTACGTCCCACCGAGACATGCTCCTTTGGACTGGGGAGGTAACATTCCCCCAGAGCCAAGTGTTTCATTCAGCTCGGGGTCCTCAGGGACATACTCGATGCACAGGATCAGTGAGAAGCATAGCACGGGGAGGGATGATACCCCTGTGGCGATTGCTTGCTCCAGTGTTACCGAACATAAGGAGGAATATGCCCTTAATGTATCGAACACTCTTTGATCCATTCATCATCTCGGATCCGTGAGAGACGCAGCACGGGGATGCGTTGTGCCCCTGTAGCGTGTGCCTACTCCAGCGTGGTAAGGAGGAGCCCTCATACAATACACAGGCTCCCCAGTGAACCGACGTGTTGAGGATGTGCCCTTACCAATCAAACGCTCTTTTTGATCCGAATCCTGGTTCGCCGGGACGCTGAATTGAAAGATTCAGAATTGTGTTTTGGAGACCTCGGGCAGGACGCTGTTTTAAGGCATCCATGTTGTTATTCTTTTTGAAAAAAACGTTTTCAAGGGATAAGTGCTAAGTCACCCCCGGCTTTTGATTTTATTTCTCGAAACTTGTTTTTTGTTTTTCGCCGGTCTGGCAGAGGGACGCCCATGCCGGATTTGGCAGGACTTCAAAAGGTTGATTCACTTCCCTTCTGTACAAGTCCCGAAATTACTCAGCTCGGGGCTGGATCCGTTCCGCCGAGGCCACTTGGTTTCACTCTGCTCGGGGTTGGTTACGTCCCACCGAGTCGGTTTCTTCTTCTTCGGACTGGGGAGGTAACATTCCCCCAGGTCCAAATGCTTTCACTCCTCTCGGAGTCGGGTTTCGTCCCACCGAGTCATGCTCATTGGTCTGGGGAGGTAACATTCCCCCAGAGCCAAGTATCTCACACAGCTCGGGGTCGGGTTATGTCCCACCGAGTCGGTTTCTTCGGACTGGGGAGGTAACATTCCCCCAGGTCCAAATGCTTTCACTCCTCTCGGGGTCGGGTTACGTCCCACCGAGTCATGCTCATTGGTCTGGGGAGGTAACATTCCCCCAGAGCCAAGTATCTCACACAGCTCGGGGTCGGGTTATGTCCCACCGAGTCGGTTTCTTCGGACTGGGGAGGTAGCATTCCCCCAGGCCGGCCCTCGTTTGGCTGGGGAGGTAAGATGCCCCCAGAACCCAAACGTCACACTCAGCTCGGGGTCGGGTTACGAGTCAAGCTCTTTTCGGTTTGGGGAGGTAACATTCCCCCAGAACCCAAGTCTTTCACTCAGCTCGGGGTCGGGTTACGTCCCACCGGGACAAACTCTTTCGATTTGGGGAGGAAACATTCCCCCAGAATCAAAGTCCATTACTCAGCTCGGGGTCAGGATATACCCCTCCGGTTCATGATGACCCTTGAAGGTTCTCGAAATTGTTCGGACAACAAAAAAAAATGGAGAGAGACACGAAATAAACATAAAATACATATATATGTATGTCAAAGTACAACTTAAAGTTTCTTTACAAAAATTTAAAGTATACACAGGGCCCCGGTCGGGTTACCCTTTCTCATTCAGCCCGCACAAGGGCAGGAATTTCTTCCTCAGCTCGCTCAGACAACGGAAGGATTGGCTCGATCTCGGGAGGAGGAACAGCTGCTTCATCCTCGGCTGCACGGGAGACCTCTACTTCAGGGACGAGAGGAGGGATCTCAAGGCAGTCCTCGCCGGAGGCTGGAATATCAGATCGTCCTTCTTGGAAAACTCCAGAAGCCGGGACGACCGAAATCGGATCAGGATTCATAACCTCCTCGGCAGGGGGAGGGAGCCATTTCTGGAACTCCTCCTCGGAGATCTCCCCTTTACAGAAACTGATGGCCGCATAATAGGATCCATATTCAGACTCGGCAGCACCATCGGTATCAGTTCGGCGCAGTCACCAACTCCCTCTAGGCGGATAGCCTCCTTCTCGACCTCAAGGTCGGCCTCTCTTTCCTCAAGCTCGGTTTCTTTCCTCTCAAGATCATCCCGAGCCCGCGCCATTTGCTCTTCATTGGCCTTCAATTTGGTTTCAACACTGGCCACATTGGCCTTCAAAACGCCAATTTCAGATTGGGCGGTCTTCAAATCCTCCCGAGCATTGTCAGCAAGCTTTCGCTCCAGCGCAGCAGCAGCCTTAAGAGCCTTATTAACTTTAAAGTTCTCAATGGTTGTCAACTCAAGGTTCGAATCACCCCCTCCCGATCAGCCAATTTAGCCTCCACTTCCGAAAGGCGATTCTGAAGTCTCTGGGTCTGACCACCCTCGGACAACAGGCTCAAAAGAAGGTCCTTGTTCTTCGCCATAAGGTAAGTGGCCTGCACAAAAAACAAATAAAGTCAAGATACGAGATGAAGAAGACCGGGAACTAAAAAATCAAGAAAAAAAAAGAGAATAGAACTACCTTTGCCATCTGAGAGCTCATCTCGGTGACCACAGCCTCGGGCGAGATATCCTCATATCTCGAGACCTCCTCAGGAGGAATCACCTCGGCCAATTCATTGAAGGCCGGCACTAAATGGGAAGTGGCCTCCCGGATGCTTTCTCCCAGGTTATCCACCCCGAGGGTTACATAACCCTTACGCTTTTTTTAGGAGCCCACGGATGATTTTTTGCCCCGGCGAGCGTCTTTCTTCTTGCCCGGGACAGGATCCTCCTCCTCTTCTTGGACCAGCTCGGTCTCCTCGGCCCCAAACTGACGCCTCCTCTTCCTAAGAGGCTTCGGCGGACTAACAAGACGAGCAGATCCAGACGATTGCACACCAGGAGAAGAGAGACCCCGAGCAGCTAGCTGAACATTTCCTTGAGACGCCCTCTCAGCCTCAGCAGAATCAGGCTGTGCCCGGGAAGTTCCAGTTTCAGCATGACCGGCCCTCTTCATGGTGCCGGCCAACTTCTCAAGAAACTTCGGCCTCTTCGACATGCCTACAAAAAAAGGGGAGAAAGGAAAATCAGGACCCGAGCATATAACAAAGATATCAAACATGATAAAACAAACAGGGAAGATCATCAAAAATAGCCATCAGACACCTACCTATTTGACCAGAGACCTCCGGAGGGACGGTCCGAGTAAGGCCTGACTCAACAAAGGCCGCATCATTAACCAATTCCCTCCAGTGGACAGCATACCGACGAGCCCAGCCTACCCGCCTCCGAACCTGACGAGAAACCTTGGGAGCATCTCGCCAACAAGCTGGGAGGAACCAGAGAAGTCAGAAACCTATGAAACTAAGAACGGGAATAAAGAAAGAAAGAAGGGGTATTAAACTCCTAACCTCCAGCCCTAAAGATGTCCGGAACCGAGACGTCCTCCTCAAACGATCTCAGGACCCGACCCCAATCCCCAGTAGCCCAGAACCAAAGGTCCTTGAAATTCTTGTTGGAGTCGGGGAGTTTCTGGACAAGGTTGGACGAGCTATCGTAAGCAGAGAGGTAATACCAACCATAATGAGTCTTTGGTTAGACTTCAAACGGTATAACCTCTTCACCTCTTCCAAGCAAGGTACGCCTAAACCTGCCCGGTGCCAAACCACATATATACCGGCCAGAATCCTCCAGCTATTCAAACTCAATTGGCAAGGGGCGATCTCCATCTCAGCCAGCATCCAAGCAAAATAACGCTGCATCGGCAGCCGTAGCCCACACTCAAAAAAAGCAGGAAGAAGTGCCACCAAGCCCTCATCAGGTTGACTAGCACGATCCATCGGGTCGGGGACTTCAAGGGCTATATCTATTGGGATGTCGTATCGTTGCCGCAACAACGCCAGATCATCCTCAGTTATTTTAGAGGGGCGATTCATGTCCAGAGCCGACGATCCAAGTTCACCGGGCTCTGGGTCCTTCCGAGGAACCCTCTGATGGTAGGAGTCTTGTTCAATCTCAGAAGGAGTTGGGGTAGTGTCAAGGTCTTCTACGCTAGGAGCCCCCGAGCCCGAGGAGAGCTCCTCAGCAGGGGGAGTTGAGATATTAGCAGGCTTTACAGGGGAGGAACTGCTGTCAGACATCCCTGACACCCACAGAAAAACAGAGAAGGAAGGGGAAGTCAGTCTACGGCTAAAAGAAACTACCCGGGTTTCCATGTTAGCTAAAGCAGGTGGTCTCTAAAAGTGCCCTAAAAGCAGAACCCGGCAAACCATAAATCTTTCCGTAGCAAAACACAGATTCATAAAACACAAAAGAGGAAGAGGTCGTTCAGAAGACTTACTTGTTCTTCTCAGAAAAAATAGAAGGTTGTTCAGTGCGGGTGTGCCCGTTCCTTATTTTCACAGCACGGAGGAAGAAAAAGACCACGGTTGAACTTCGAAAGCACGGAGTTGGGCAAATCACAGAGGTATTTGCAGAAAAGAAGAAGAAATTGTCGAAAAAGATTGAACAGTGAAAGCCTCGCCCTCTTATGGTCATGACAAAGACGCTCGTGACCATTGGATCTAAGGGAAGAGCCCGGATGAACGCCAAGTGTCGACTACAAAAGGGGTCTCCCAAGTTTAAACAGGCGGTTGAGATCAGCCCACTATGAAGATGCCTCTGCACGGTCGATTCGTTCCCTTTTTTGGCAGGAACCCGGCTGTTGTTTGACAAGTGTCAAAATTAGAAGAAACCCTAAAGTTGATTTGATAGGCATTTAAGCAGACGTGACTGATTGCGCGTCTCAAGACGAAAACGCTTAAAAAGAGGCAAACAAAGCATTTCTCGACCCCGGACCGACCTCCAACAGAGCAAGTCAGAAAACACCTTCTTTATATAGTTCCTGGCACCAACTTGCACGCTTGTTGGAACCGAGAACTAGGGGACAGATGTTGATGGTGTTTTCAGGCACTATAACATTTAAGACAGCACGACGAGGACAAAAGGGTAATTCCCTAGCTAGGTTGAGATCATCAGAACCGACCCGACCACAACATGTGAAGACCGACCACTTTGGTTCGGGTGACCGAGCACTTTAAGGTCGGCAGGAACACTCTCAGCATAAAAGACTGTTATGACCGACCACATAAAGGCCGACCAGACGGCGAGACGTGTTCAAGATGACGACACCCTATTCTTGCGGTTGAAGATAAGCAGATTATCCTACCCTCACAAGGAAATGAAGTCAGAATCCAAAAAGGAATAAGAAAAGAGAAGGGAGAATCGGACTAGGAATCCTTATAAGGAGAAGAGACTAAGTTCAACTAGGATTTCTTATGCAAATAGGAGTCTGATTTCTGTATTACTATAAATAGGAGAGCATAGTATGTGTAAAAGGCACGATCCTCAATATCATAAAATCACCAACAAAAACTAGTGATCTGAATCTTCAAGCTCTGACTTGTAGAGATCCGAGAAAAGTGTTCAAGTAATAAAAGTACCATCTTTTTGTGCCCGTGGACGTAGGTCGGATCCAAATCCACCGAACCACGTTAAATCCCCTTGTTGATTGGTGTGTTATCTGTTTTCTGCCAAATTTGCCTTTGGTCCCCCATAACCAAACAAATTCACTATTGAAGGAGGATTTCCCTCGGGATGATATTCCAATATTACCCTGAGACCAAAATCCACCGTCAACACACTTAAATTATTAAATATGAGATGAGAGAATGAGTTCTCATGTTTAAAAAAAGTTTAATTTCATTTTAATTTATCTTTGCAATTCTTTTATTTGCCTAATATTATTTAACATGTTATCACCACGAATCTCTAACCATAAGAATCAATATTTTTCTCCTTTAAAATATGATAATTCCCTTTGCTTTGATTTCCCCAAAATATGAACAAAATCTTTTTAATTGTCTAATTTCATATATTTATATTGCTTGCTTTTTATATTTCGAAGTGAAAAATTCACCTTAAAATGTTAATATTGACAATATATTAAATAAAAGAAAATCCCCGAAGATTGCACTATAATAAAATTTTTCCTTTTGACTACTATATAGCATTCCCAAAAGAATTATACAATCCTTGAAGGACTATAAAATTAAATATGTTGTAAATTAGATGGTCCCCAACACTTGTCTTTTTGTTTTAACTTATCCCACATTGATTAGGGATAATAATATTAACCTAAACCTATCTCTATAAATAGAGAGTAAATCTTGTATAGTTGATTCATTCTAAAATCAATAAGATAAAAGCTTGCAGCTTTACAAGGTATTATTTTCTCTTCTTCTTTTCGCTTATTTTATAACACGTTATCAGCACGATTTGCTTCTATTTTAATTTTTCTTTTAACAAAAATAAGCAAAAGTGAAATGCATCGGCCTGAAGCCAAATGATACGCCTGAAGCCAATTTCATATGGCAGCTTTAAGCCATTCAATACCCAACTCTCAGATTCAAATTCAATATGGCCTGAAGCCTTTGTTTTGATATTTTGATGACTTTGAATCATAAAAGTCAATTGATTCTTATATCAGGCCTGAAGCTTGAATTCATGATTGACCTGCAGCATGATCAAGCCTGAAGCATGATCAATCCATGCGGCCATGAGGATATTTTTTTTCTTTTTTCTAATGAGTCTGCAGGAACGATTGTGTGTCCTGTTGATCTTTTGATGTTTGATTTTTTGATGTTTATGATATTATTTAGTGTTAATTATTGGTTATTTTGCCGTTATTGTTATGCTTTGATTGCTAAAAAAAAAGGGACTGAATTTTGCCATTCATCATAACAAGCAAGATCATGATGATTAATTAATCATCTTACTGGCCGTGTTATCATGATCATAGGCTGCATATCATCTTACGGCCAGAAGCCATTCGATAAATTAGATGCATATGTAAATGATGATCAAATGCGCCG
This sequence comes from Zanthoxylum bungeanum, assembly GCA_019454045.1. Lineage (NCBI taxonomy): Eukaryota > Viridiplantae > Streptophyta > Magnoliopsida > Sapindales > Rutaceae > Zanthoxylum > Zanthoxylum bungeanum. The sequence continues at coordinate 124,630 of SKCR01041422.1, forward strand.
ATTCATCACCATCAAGTTTAAATCAAGCCTGAAGCTTTAGATGTTTATCAAATGATGATCAAATGCGCCGATGCATTATGATTTAAGTTTTTCTTAAAAAAAATGATGATCAAAAGCCAAATCCATCGGCCTAGAGCCATGAAATTAGATCATGATTATCATGATATACGACATTGATCAATAAAGTCTAATTATGGTTGAATCATCATCCATCACCATGAGAATAAGGCCAGAAGCCGAATTAATTCTTGTGTAATTGATTTACAAATAGAAAAAGACACACAACCAAGTCATTGATTCATCATGCAATTACAAGAATTAATTTGTGTGTCTAATTAATAAGGCCTGAAGCCTTTGGTTTATGATTGAAATTCATAATCCTGTTGGCTAAATTCCCCAACGGAATATGTTCTTCTTCCTGTGTTAGCTTGGATTACGCCAAATCAATCCTTATATGCGATTCTAAATTAGGCATAAAGCTTGCGTTTAATGATGATTTATTTGAATGTCTTTGAATCTTAAAAGCCAAATCATCATCAACAATGTACACCAAGGCCTGAAGCCAAACGTGATCAATATCTGATGGCCTCAAGCCAAGTATGATGAAGTGATCAATTCACGAGATCAATTACAATGGTTGAGAACGGAGCCATGTGGCTCATACAAGTTTTTTTTTTTCTTTTTCTTTGTAGTCTTTAAAAGCAGAAGGCATTGTGTGAGAATTTCAATATTAAAATTAGAATCCGTAATTCTAATTCAGAACCTGAAGTTCTGAATCTCAATATTAAAATTAGAACCTGTAGTTTTAATTCACAACCTGAAGTTATGAATCTCAATATTAAAATTAGAACCTATAGTTCTAATTCAGAACCTGAAGTTCTAAATTTTAATCTTAAAATTATAACTCGTAGTTATAATTCATTATGTTATTCTTTTATTTATTATTAGTTTAAGAAATTAATTATTTTTATGAGTATGCTCTGTGGTTGCCATTAATTTGGATCCTCCACATCAGAAAATAGAAATTGTATTTTTGTTTTCATTTTACAATTTATGTTAATTTCTTTCATATTTGTGATCAACTATTAGAGGTAAATTAGAGCCCGAAGTTCTATATTCATTAATTAATTATTAGATTAGAACCTGTAGTTCTAGATATATAAAATAATTATAAACTCGAAGTTCTATAATTACACTACAATTAACGAACTTGAAGTTCTAACTTTAATTAATTAGATTTTAGATTAAAACCTGCAGTTTTAAATCTACCATGGAATCTGAAGTTCAGAATTTCTAATAGCATATTTATGAACTTGAAGTTCTAAATATTAATATTATCAATCGGAAATTAAAGTTGTGAAATATAATTCCTTTTTAGGACCTGATATTCAAAATAATAATGTAAGATTGAAACTTAAAGTTCTAGATCAGCAAATTAATTTTCAAGAGAACCTGAAGTTCTAAGTATATGTGTGTAATTTTGGTTCATATATATTTATGTGATGTTTTTTTTGTATTATATTTTATTGTATATTTATTATTTTGAATTATATTTATGTGACATGAACTTTACTTTCAAGGATATGGACCCTTCAAAGAAATTATTTGTTCCGAAAATAAATGTGGGGATATATGCTTGGCTGATAGTGCAACCACACACACTATCTTTCGAGATAGAAAATACTTCTTGGACGTAAAATTACATGAAGGAAAGGTAAACACTATATCTGGGCCTGTAGACCTAATTGAAGGCTCTGGAAGAGCCATAATCTTATTAGCAAATGGAACAAAATTATACATTGAAAATGCTCTATATTCAGACAGGTCCAGTAGAAATCTGCTAAGTTTCAAAGATATTCGCAGAAATGGGTATCATATTGAAACTTTAGATGAAAACAAAATAGAATATATATGTATTACCAAAAATATCTCAGGTAAGAAATATATATTGGAAAAACTTCCGGCTTTCTCATCTGGATTGTATTATACAATCATAAATGCAATAGAAAGTCATGTAGTGATGAACCAGAAGTTCAATAATCCAAAGATGTTTATGTTATGGCACAATCGTCTTGGTCATCCAGGAGCTACGATGATGCGTAGAATAATTGAAAATTCCAATGGGCATAAATTAAAGAACCAGAAGATTCTATTGACAGATGAGATCAATTGCACTGCTTGCTCACAAGGCAAACTTGTGATACGCCCATCTCCATCTAAGATTGCCCTTGAATCCCCATCATTCTTACAAAGGATTCAAGGAGATATTTGTGGACCAATTCATCCACAAAGTGGACCTTTCCGTTACTTTATGGTTTTGATTGATGCATCTGCACGGTGGTCACATGTTTGTTTGTTATCCACACGTAACATTGCATTTGCCAAGCTACTTGCCATGATGATTAAATTAAAGGCACAATTCCCAGATTATCCAATCCAAACCATACGATTAGATAATGCTGGTGAATTTACATCCAAGACATTTGATGACTACTGTACATCAGTTGGAATCGATGTTGAACATCCAGTTCCACATGTACATACACAAAATGGATTGGCAGAATCATTGATCAAACGAATTCAGGTAATTGCACGCACTTTATTGTTACAATCTCAATTACCAATTTCTACATGGGGTCATGCTATACTACATGCAGCTGCATTAATTCGCCTTAGACCCACAGCTTATCATCAATATTCTCCAATCCAACTTGTTCTTGGTCACCAACCAGATATTTCTCATCTACGCACTTTTGGTTGTGCTGTATATGTTCCAATTTCACCCACCCCCAACGTACAAAGATGGGACCTCAACGTCGTTTGGGGATATATATTGGTTTAATTCACCTTCCATTATCAGATATTTGGAACCTTTAACAGTGATCTATTTACCGCACGTTTCGCGGATTGTCATTTTGATGAGACAATTTTTCCACCATTAGGAGAAAAGAAAAGGCCTCCAGAAGCAAGGCATGAACTTTCTTGGAAAGTTCCTACCATGTCTCACTTAGATCCTCGCACCAGCCAATGTGAAAATGAAGTGCAAAGGATAATCCATTTGCAACAAATTGCAAATCAATTACCAGATGCATTTACAGATGCTGCAAAAGTAACCAAGTCTCATATACCAGCTGCTAATACACCAGCTCGGGTGGTTATTCCTATTGAACAATCTAGTGTAAATGCAGCTAATGAATCATCTATTACACGTCAGAAACGTGGTAGACCACTTGGTTCTAAAGATACTATTCCCCGGAAGAGGAAAATGAGAGATTTAGATTCTGTTGAAAATAATGCTCGAGCAATGACTATACCCACATCTTCTCAATCACCAGTTCCAGAAGAACTGATAGTCCCTGAAGAGATATCAACCCCTGAAGAGGCTCAAAATTCCAAAAATGAGGAAAAATCTACAAATTATACTTATACAAGAGAACTGTGGGATCGAAATGAAATAACCATCGACAATGTGTTTTCATATACAGTAGCTGCTGAAATTGCAAATGATTTTGAACCTCAAAATATCAATGAATGTAGACAAAGACACGATTGGCCTAAATGGAAAGAAGCAATTCAAGCAGAATTGACTTCTTTAGCCAAACGTGAAGTATTTGGACCTGTAGTCCAGACACCTGAAGATGTCAAACCCGTTGGTTACAAATGGGTGTTTGTACGAAAACGTAATGAACATAATGAAATCATTAGATATAAAGCGCGACTAGTTGCACAAGGTTTCTCGCAGAGACCAGGTATTGACTATGATACATATTCTCCAGTGATGGATACCATTACGTTTCGATTTTTAATTAGCTTGGCAGTCTCTGAAAGATTGGACATGCGTCTTATGGACGTAGTGACAGCATATTTGTATGGGTCACTTGACACTGATATTTACATGAAAGTCCCTGAAGGATTGAAAATGCCTGAAGCATATAAATCAATTGATCGTAAACTATGTTCAATCAAGTTACAGTTACAACGATCTTTATACGGATTGAAACAATCTGGACGCATGTGGTATAATCGTTTGAGTGAATATTTGATGAAAGAAGGATATATAAATGATCCTATCTGCCCATGCGTATTTATTAGAAAGTCCGAAATTGGATTTGCCATTATAGCAGTATATGTCGATGATATGAACTTAATTGGAACTCCTGAAGAGCTTCTAAAAACTGCTGAATACTTGAAAAGAGAATTTGAGATGAAAGACTTGGAAAAAATATTGTCTCGTTCGGCTTGCAGATCGAGCATAAAACTAACGGAGTATTTATCCATCAGTCTGCATATATTGAAAAAATTCTCAAACGTTTCAACATGGATAATGCTCATTCATTAAGTACTCATATGGTAGTCCGATCTCTCGATCCTAAAAAGGACCAATTTCGTCCTAAAGAAGATAATGAAGAGATACTTGGTCCAGAAGTACCATATCTTAGTGCAATTGGTGCCTTGCTGTATTTAGCTCAATGCACCAGACCGATATTGCATTTTCTGTTAATTTATTGGCAAGATTTAGTTCTGCGCCAACTCGAAGACATTGGAATGGTGTCAAACATATCTTTCGTTATCTTCACGGCACTAAAGACTTGGGATTGTTTTATTCAAATGAGCCAACACAAAATCCAGGCATTGTTGGTTACGCTGATGCAGGATATCTCTCTGACCCTCATAAGGCACGTTCACAAACGGGGTATGTTTTTACCTATAATAATACAGCAATTTCATGGCGATCTACAAAACAATCTTTTGTTGCTACCTCATCCAATCACTCAGAGATACTTGCATTACATGAAGCAAGCAGGGAGTGTATATGGTTAAGGTCACTTATACATCACATTCAGAGCACATGCAACTTAAATTCTGCCACAGATATTCCAACAGTTATATATGAAGATAATGCTGCATGTATTGCACAAATCAGAGGAGGGTACATCAAGGGAGACAGAACCAAGCACATCTCACCTAAATTCTTTTATACTCATGAGCTCCAGCAGAGCAAGCAAATTGATGTCAAGCAAATAAGATCAACCGATAATTTTGCAGACTTATTTACTAAAGCTTTACCGACATCAACATTTGAGAAGCTTGTATATAACATTGGCATGCGCCGACTGAGCAAATTATCTTGATAATATTTCATCAGGGGGAGCATAATCATTGACATCAAGAAATATTGTTGGATAAAAGCGCATTGTACTCTTTTTCCTTCGACCAGTTTTTTTTTCCCATTGGGTTTTACTGGCAAGGTTTTAATGAGGCAGTGTTAGATCAATTATTGTAAAATTAAAGTGATGGGTCCCAAGGGGGAGTGTTGTAAATTAGATGGTCCCCAACACTTGTCTTTTATGTTTTAACTTATCCCACATTGATTAGGATAATAATATTAACCTAAACCTATCTCTATAAATAGAGAGTAAATCTTGTATAGTTGATTCATTCTAAAATCAATAAGAATAAAAGCTTGCAGCTTTACAAGGTATTATTTCTCTTCTTTTTTCTCTTTTTTATAACAAAATAATAACTAATTGTCCTTCATTTTTATCATCTCCCTTAAAGAGAAAAATAGTATCTGTTATGAAACATATTAAAATTTGATCCTTGAAACAATTTAAAGGAAATTGAGCATAATAATATCAAAGATGTTCAAGAATGATAGTTTTTGAAGGCTTATATAATTTTCTTGTATTCAATTACAGGGAGAAAGAAAATAAGTAAGAGCGTATATTAAAAAAAAAAAAAAAATGATAATGCATGGTTCTAATACGATATTGTTAAGTAAATTAGAGCTTATCATTCAAATCACGCTACGTTCAGTATGATATTTTATTAAAAATCAATGATTTAAAATCGAGTATTTTCATACAGTATATGGATATGAGTTCTTTAAATAGTCGTGTAATAATATTAGATCGACAGATCACATTAATGGTATAAATTTAATGAGTATTTATTAACAATACTATAAATGTATTTAAAGTGAATAATTATTTTGTATACGTTAAATTATGATATGTGGTTTTAATGTAATGATCTTAAATAATTTTGTTCAGTATTATGTTTTTTTTAATGAAATTCATTCATATATAAAAATATTACAATGATGTAATTGCACGGGTATAAAAACTCGAATATAAATTTAGGAAATCCTAAAACTCAAGCTTAATTATGATAACATGATGAGCGGAAAATATATTACTATTGACCGCCCATTTGACCTAATATTTTGTTTAGTTTCTTGGGTTTTATGAATGTTTTGATTTGTTTGTTTTGCAGATAAATAACGTTTCGGCACTCAATGGAATCAAATCGGAGCTAAAACGACGAAAATGGGATGAAAAATGACAAAATGAGAATTTATGCACATCACGCGTCGCGACCGCAAGGTATACGCGTCGCGACACGTCACCATCACCCGCCGAAAGAAGCTATGCCGACACGCGGCATCTACTGTTCCCTGCGTCGCGATGCCCAGACGAAACTGTGTCATACGCGTTGCCAGCTCAGCGCGTCGCGACGCGCAAGGCAGTTTGCGTCGCGACGCATACATCATTTTGTGCCTATAAATTCCAGCCGATTTCATTTGCAAAAACCATACTTTCCTTGGTTTCTTGAATAGGAATTAAAGATTGTATCTTGTGTGTTTTATTTAGTGGTTTTGTAATGTATTTTTATTTTTAGTAGTAATAATAATTTGAGTGTTTTTATTTTATTTTATGTTTAGTAATTAATTTCCGCTGAGGGAAGGGTGAAACCTTTAATATGATAAGATAGATTAATCTTAATTAATTTATAATATGGAAATTGTAATTTAATAATATGAATTAAAGTTGATACCGCCTTAATGGCTGGTTTTATTTATTTGACATAATGTGACACCGCCTATATGGTCGATCTTTAGGTGACAAATGATTACCGCCTATATGACTGATTTATGGACAAATAATAACACCGTATTTATGTCTGGTTTGATTTAATTGGGTACATCGATAATTTCTATATTATAATCACATGAGATTTATACATTTAAAATATTTAAGGTGGATCCCCTAACCCCAGCATTTTATTTTTATTCTAGGAAAGTGATGAAACACAATATTCACATGCTTAATAATTGATTTAATTATATTATGTTGAATGTTTTGGTTTGTTTATTGAATTTTAAGCTTAATGCTTCTTGTTGCCTGATCACCAATAAGATTGATGTGGTAAACATAAAATGAACTTGGAAAAGAAATTTTAGGTTTCAGCCTTAGATTCAGTAGCTCACGATCTCACCTTAGGGTAGAGTCTCTTAGGTATATTTCCTTACAAATATGAATAATACATGTCGGGCGGGGGTAACCATAATTGGAATTTGAACTTAATGAATCCAGTTACTTGGTTAACATAGACATATGATTAATTGAGTTATTTTGGGTGTTTGGATCTGACCATTGACAGACACTTTTGCATATATTCGTGTTCCAGGTAACAGACTGATTTATTACACATATATAAAAGAATCAATTCTTCATTAGAATAATATTGATTAGGGATAATGATATTAACCTAAACTCATCTCTATAATAGAGAGCAAATCTTATATGTGATATATTTGATCTAAACTCATCTCAATATAGAGAAATCTATAAGTCTTATGTCATTCTAAATCAATAAGAATAAAAGCTTGCAGCTTTACAATGTATTATTTTCTTTTTTTTTTTATCTCTTTATTTATACCGTTATCAGCACGAGTAATTCTTATTTTATATTATTTTTTAAAAGCGAACCTGAAGTTTCGCAAACAACTGTTGCATCAGCACGATTATTTCTATTTAAGTTTTTCTTTAAAAAAAAATCGATGATCAAAAGCCAATCCATCCGCCAGAAGCCATGAATTAGATCATGATAATATGATTATCATGATATACGGCATTCATCAATAAAGTCGAATTATGGTTGAATCATCATCAATCACCATGAGAATAAGGCTAGAAGTCGATTAATATAAAAAAAAAAACAAAAAAAAAAACTAAATCCATCGGCCAGAAGCCAAAATCGTGATAATGCACACTTGATCATGAAAACATCATCATCTTCATGTCTTGTTTCGAGGTTGGTGTTGATTATTTTGATGAAGCCTGAAGCTAAATCATTTTGATGAAATCATCATCATTGGCCCCTGCCTCATGTATTACAATACCATGATTTTAAACCATCTGATTTTCTGAAATTACTTTGATTATGGCTTTTGAAGCCAAACAAAAGAAATTGACAGCAATGTTGATGTGCTACTGATTTTGTGAATCAACTTGAAATTTCCATTATAAATAATTTAGAACCTGAAGTTTTGAATTTTAAATTTAAAATTAGAATCTGCGGTTCTAATTCACTATGTTATTCTTTCATTATTGCAATTTGAAGTTTTGCAGTATAAATAATTTAGAATTTGAAGTTCTGAATCTCAATATTAGAACCTGTAGTTCTGATTCAGAATCTGAAGTTCTGAATCTCAATATTAGAACCTGTGGTTCTGATTCAGAACCCTAAGTTCTGAATCTTAATATTAGAACATGTAGTTCTGATTCAGAACTTGAAATTCTGAATCTCAATATTAGAATTAGAATTCATAAATTTGATTCAGAACCAAAAGTTCCGAATCTCAATATTAAAATTAGAACCTATAGTTCTGATTCAGAACCTGAAGTTCTGATTCAGAACCTGAAGTTCTGAACCTCAATATTAAAATTAGAACCCGTAGTTCTAATTCACAACCTGAAGTTATGAATCTCAATATTAAAATTAGAACCTATAGTTCTAATTCAGAACCTGAAGTTATGAATCTCAATATTAAAATTAGAACCTATAGTTCTAATTCAGAACCTGAAGTTCTAAATTATAATCTTAAAATTATAACTCGTAGTTATAATTCATTATGTTATTCTTTTATTTATTATTAGTTTAAGAAATTAATTATTTTTATAAGTATGCTCTGTGGTTGCTATTAATTTGGATCATTCACATCAGAGAATAAAAAGTGGATTTCTTTTTAATTTTATAGTTTATTTTAATTCTTTTCATAAATCTAATTAACTATAAGAGAAAATTAGAACCTGAAGTTCTAAACTTATTAATTAATTATCAGATTAGAACCTGCAGTTCTAAATCTAGAAAATAATTATAAGACCCGAAGTTCTATAATTACAATTAAAGAACTTGAAGTTCTAATCTCAATCAATCAAACTTTAGATTAAAACTTGCAGTTTTAAATCTTTCATGGAACCTGAAATTCCGAATCTATAATATCATATTTATGAACTTGAAGTTCTAAATATTAATGTTATCAATCGAAAAATTACAGTCTAGAAATATAATTCTCTTTTAGAACCTGATGTTCTAAATAATAATGTAAGAATAGAACTTGAAGTTCTAGGTCAACGAATTATTTTTCAAGAGAACCTGAAGTTCCAAATATGTATAATTTTTGGTTTATACATATTTATGTGATGTTTTTAATTTTTATATTATAGTATATTTCCTATTGTATATTTATTTTTTTGAATTATATATTTATGTGACATGAATTTTTACTTTACAAGGATATGGATCCTACAAATAAATTATCTGTTCTGGAAAATAAATATGGGGATGTATGCTTGGCTGATAGTGCAACCACACACATTATCCTTCGAGATAGAAAATATTTCTTGGACATAAAATTATGTGAAGGAAAGGTAAACACTATATCTGGGCCTGTAGACCTAATTGAAGGCTCTGGAAAAGCCATAATCTTATTAGCAAGTGGAACAAAAATATACATTGAAAATGCTCTATATTCAGGCAGGTCCAGTAGAAAACTGCTAAGTTTCAAAGATATTCGCAGAAATGGGTATCATATTGAAACTTTAGATGAAAACAAAATAGAATATATATGTATTACCAAAAATATCTCAGGTAAGAAATATATATTGGAAAAACTTTCCGGCTTTCTCATCTGGATTGTATTATACAATCATAAATGCAATAGAAAGTCATGTAATGATGAACCAGAAGTTCAATAATCCAAAGATGTTTATGTTATGGCATAATCGTCTTGGTCATCCAGGAGCTACGATGATGCGTAGAATAATAATGAAAATTCCAATGGGCATAAATTAAAGGACCAGAAGATTCTATTGACAAATGAGATCAATTGCACTGCTTGCTCACAAGGCAAACTTGTGATACGTCCATCTCCATCTAAGATTGCCTTTAATCCCCATCATTCTTACAAAGGATTCAAGGAGACATTTGTGGACCAATTCATCCACAAAGTGGACATTTCCGTTACTTTATGGTTTTGATTGATGCATCTGCACGGTGGTCACATATTTGTTTGTTATCCACACATAACATTGTATTTTCCAAGCTATTTGCCCTGATGATTAGATTAAAGGCACAATTCCCAGATTATCCAATCAAAAGCATACGATTAGATAATGCTGGAGAATTTACATCCAAGACATTTGATGACTACTGTACATCAGTTGGAATCGATGTTGAACATCCAGTTCCACATGTACATACACAAAATGGATTGGCAGAATCATTGATCAAGCGAATTCAGGAGAAAAGAAAGAGCCTCCAGAAGCAAGGCATGAACTTTCTTGAAAAGTTCCCACCATGTCTCACTTAGATCCTCGCACCAGCCAATGTGAAAATGAAGTGCGGAGGATAATCCATTTGCAACAAATTGCAAATCAATTACCGGATGCATTTACAGATGCTGCCAAAGTAACCAAGTCTCATATACCAGCTGTTAATACACCAGCTCGGGTAGTTATTCATGTTGAAAAATCTAGTGTAAATGCAGCTAATGAATCATCTATTGCACGTCAGAAACGTGGTAGACCACTTGGTTCTAAAGATACTATTCCCCGGAAGAGGAAAATGAGAGATTCAGATCTTGTTGAAAATAATGCTCGAGCAATGACTATACCCACATCTTCTCAATCACCAGTTCCAGAAGAACTGATAGTCCCTGAAGAGATATCAACCCCTGAAGAGGCTCAAAATTCCAAAAATGAGGAAAAATCTACAAATTATACTTATACAAGAGAACTGTGGGATCGAAATGAAATAACCATCGACAATGTGTTTTCATATACAGTAGCTACTGAAATTGCAAATGATTTTGAACCTCAAACTGTCGATGAATGTAGACAAAGACACGATTGGCCTAAATGGAAAGAAGCAATTCAAGCAGAATTGACTTCTTTAGCCAAACGTGAAGTATTTGGACTGTAGTCCAGACACCTGAAGATGTCAAACCCGTTGGTTACAAATGGGTGTTTGTACGAAAACAATGAACAAAATGAAATCATTAGATATAAAGCGCGACTAGTTGCACAAGGTTTCTCGCAGCGAGACCAGGTATTGACTATGAGGATACATATTCTCCAGTGATGGATACCATTACATTTCGATTTTTAATTAGTTTGGCAGTCTCTGAAAGATTGGACATGCGTCTTATGGACGTAGTGACATCATATTTGTATGGGTCACTTGACACTGATATTTACATGAAAGTCCCCGAATGATTGAAAATGCCTGAAGCATATAAATCAATTGATCGTAAAATATGTTCAATCAAGTTACAACGATCTTTATACGGATCGAAACAATCTGGATGCATGTGGTATAATCGTTTGAGTGAATATTTGATGAAAGAATGATATATAAATGATCCTATCTGCCCATGCGTATTTATTAGAAAGTCCGAAATTGGATTTACCATTATAGCAGTATATGTCGATGATATGAACTTAATTGGAACTCCTGAAGAGCTTCTAAAAACTGCTGAATATTTGAAAAGAGAATTTGAGATGAAGACTTGGGAAAAACGAAATATTGTCTCGGCTTGCAGATTGAGCATAAAACTAACGGAGTATTTATCCATCAGTCTGCATATATTGAAAAAAAATTCTCAAACGTTTCAACATGGATAATGCTCATTCATTAAGTACTCCATGTAGTCCGATCTCTCGATCCTAAAAAGGATCAATTTCGTCCTAAGAAGATAATGAAGAGATACTTGGTCCAGAAGTACCATATCTTAGTGCAATTGGTGCCTTGCTGTATTTAGCTCAATGCACCAGACCAGATATTACATTTTCTGTTAATTTATTGGCAAGATTTAGTTGTGCACCAACTCGAAGACATTGGAATGGTGTCAAACATATCTTTCGTTATCTCCACGGCACTAAAGACTTGGGATTGTTTTATTCAAATGAGCTAACACAAAATCCAGGCATTGTTGGTTACGCTGATGCAGGATATCTCTCAGACCCTCATAAGGCACGTTCACAAACATGGTATGTTTTTACCTATAATAATACAACAATTCATGGCGATCTACAAAACAGTCTTTGTGTTGCTACCTCATCCAATCACTCAGAGATACTTGCATTACATGAAGCAAGAGGGAATGTATATGGTTAAGGTCACTTATACATCACATTCAGAGCACATGCAACTTAAATTCTGCCACAAATATTCCAACAGTTATATATGAAGATAATGTTGCATGTATTGCACAAATCAGAGGAGGGTACATCAAAGGAGACAGAACCAAGCACATCTTACCTAAATTCTTTTATACTCATGAGCCTCCAGCAGAGCAAGCAAATTGATGTCAAGCAAATAAGATCAACGATAATTTTGCTGACTTATTTACTAAAGCTTTACCTACATCAACATTTGAGAAGCTTGTATATAAGCATTGGCATGCGCCGACTAAGCAAATTATCCTGATAATATTTCATCAGGGGGAGCATATTCATTGACATCAAGAAATATTGTTGGATTAAAGCGCATTGTACTCTTTTTCCTTCGACCAGGTTTTTGTCCCATTGGGTTTTACTGGCAAGGTTTTAATGAGCAGTTAGATCAATTATTGTAAAATTAAAGTGATGGGTACAAAGGGGGAGGGTTGTAAATTAGAGGGTCCCTTACTTTTATTTTGTTTTAGCTTATCTCACATTGATTAGGGATAATGAGAGGAACCGAACGCAGCTCTAAAGAGAGAGCAAATCGGATATAATTGATTCATGCTAAAATCAATAAGAATAAAAGCTTGCAGCGGGACAAGGGATTAGGGGCGGCAGGGGAGCGGGGAGGGGAGAAATTAGGATTAGGATTAGTAGGAGGAGGTGAGGAGTTAGGAGGATGAGGAGCCGGATGAGTAGGAGGAGGATGAGGATGAGGAGGAGGAGGAGGAGGAGGAGGCGGTAGGAGGAGGAGGATTAGTTGGAGTAGATGGAGGGCCTTAGGAGTAGGAGGCCGGAGAGGAGAGGAGGCCGGAGGAGGAGGAGGAGGCCGGAGAGGAGGAGGAGTTCGGAGTAGGAGGAGGAGGATTAGGTAGGATGAGGTAGAGGAGGATTAGGAGGAGGAGGAGGAGGAAGGAGGCCGTAGGCGTCGGAGTAGGAGAAGAAGAAGGATTATTATTATTATTCCTTAGGAGTAGGATTGCCAGGAGTGAGGAGGAGGCCGGAGGAGAGGAGGATTCCGGGAGGAGGAGAGTAGTAGGAGGAGGCCGCGAGGAGGAGGAGTAGGAGGCCGGAGGAGGAGAGGAGGAGGATGGAGGAGGATGAGGATCGGAGGAGGAGGATGGAGGATGAGGCCGTAGGAGGAGGAGGAGGAGGAGGATTATGGAGGCCTTAGAGGAGGAGGATTCCTTAGGAGGAGGAGGAGGAGGCCGGAGGAGGGAGGAGGAGGAGGAGGAGGATAGGAGTAGGCCGGAGGATTATTAGGAGGAGGAGGAGGAGGATAGTTAGGAGGAGAGGTAGGGGAGGAGTAGGAGGATGAGGAGGTAGTATTCCTTATTGATTATTAGGCCGGAGGAGTAGGAGGAGGAGGCCGGAGGATAGATGAGGGAGGCCTTAGGAGGATTATTATTAGTAGGAGATGATTATTAGTAGTCCGGATTAGGAGGATTATGATTATTATGATTATTCCGTTATAGTATTCCTTATTGTATTATGATTAGGCCTTATTATTATTCCGGATATTAGGATGATTATGATATTATTAGTATTAGGCTCTGATTATCTTATTTATTAGTATTATTATTATTATTATTCCTTATTATTATTATTATTATATTACTTATTATTATTCCTTATTATTCTTATATTATTATTATTGATTATTATTATTATGCCTTATTATTATTATTATTATTATTATTATTATTCCTTATTATTATTATATTATTATTATTATTATATATATATTATTATTATTATTCCTTATTATTTCAAAATACTTTTCTATAATGGTAAATTGCAGAGAATTTTTCTTTGTTTATTTGTGTGGGATTGGAATTAGTTATGTTTTTGAATTATTTATAAATTAGAATTGAATAAGTTAAATTTAACATGATTTGATATTTAAGAAGAATATAATTGTGATGTTGATTATTCAAATGGTGAGATTTGAGAATAACTAATTTTTAAACAAATAATTTGGAAAACATATAAGTCTTGAAGATATAATTATGTTTGTTAGAATTGATGAGCAAAATATAAATTATGAAATTAGAAAAACTAAGACATTAAATTCCAAGGTAAATTTGATTGAGATTAATCCTTCTCATAGTTAAAATCATAACAATAATCCCAACAATGATTTCAATCTCAATTTAAAAGGAAAAGAAATTGTTTTGTATTTGAAAAACCTATGCGCTATACTAGCCAACATAAAAATAAAACTCAAAGGAATGGAGTCTAGTTATCTTTCAAAGTGAACATGGTTGATAGTAACAAAGATTGGGTAATTGATTCCAGAGCCGCCAAGTATATTTATGGTAACATAAAATATTTCTTTACTTATACTATAGTAAAGGAATGAGAAGAATATATTTTCCTTTGTGATTCCCGGTTTATATTGGTCTTGGGTGAGGGAAAGATTCTTGATCGGCGGAAAACACACGCAAGCGTACGTATCGTATAAATAGTATAAATGTATCGATTACTCGAGGACTTATCACTTATGCTATTAATTATTGAAATTAAATTCCTACAAGTATCTAAATTGATTGCTGGTTGGATGGTGCTTTTACCTAAAATAAAAAAAGTAAATAAAACTAAGGTAGATTTCAAGATGAATTAATGATATGAAAATATCCAGGGTTGTGAATCCTACCAATATTCTTCTAAAGATTAGTTGATTACCTTATGCTTGTGTAATATTTTAGTTTATTAACTGGGAACCCGAATGTATACATAAGCCTCTTCCGATGGTCAAATGCAAATATTTAAAGTTACTTAATTAACTATATTCCTATGTTAAATAAGAAACTCCAAATTCATTAAGTTTAAGTTCCAATTATGGTTACACCCGCCCTACAGGTATATTCCTATCCTGGAGGGAAATCCCCTAAGTGAGATCGTGTGTTATTGAGTCTACGGCTGTAATATCCGATGAACCTGACGACTCGTACGATACCAGAGCTTGATGACTATTACGATTCGGAGGCATAATACTTGATATAAATCATGTTCGAGCAAATACGTGCTCATAAAATGCCATTTGGGACATTCAGAAGATTCTTTGAAATTTTGACGCGGAACTTAGTTTACGTTCCACCTCGAACAATTTTTAGTAATCGGGCCGTAATTTTCATACAAACTCCAATTTGTATGAATTATATATCGTCGGAAAGCTAAGACCGAAACCTACAACTTCCGCGTTGAATATTTTTCGAAATTCGAACCAGAAATAAGTCAAAAATTATGATTTCCTTGGATGCTACAGTAATTTCGGGAATAGACTAGATTTATGTGATGTGGCAAATTTTGAGCCACTCACTTCATCAAAAAAAAAAAAAAAAATTAGCCCATTTGTCTATAAATAGTACACTATTCATTCATCTCTTTCAAACCAAAAAAATGGTTGGGGCTTCAAGGGAAGTCTTCAATTTTTCTTCACTCTCAAGTGCATTTGTGAGGAAATGTGATGAATTTTCAAGTTTTTCTTGAACAAGTAAGCTTCTTCCCCTTCTTTCTTCTTCTTATTTTGGAAAATAAGCATGCATTCTTCACTTGAATTTTCCCACCCATGAACCCTACAAAATTGGGGCTTTATTGTTTGAAAGGATTGAGTACAAATTAAGCATCAAGACACGTTTATGATGTTGTTTGGAGTAGTTTATGCCTAATTTTGGATAAATAATTCCAAGGTGAAAAAATGGGTATGTGGCCAAATTTCTTAACATATTGGGGGGAGTTGCTTTTGTTGATTTGATGATAAATTGTTAAAATTCATGCATTAAAAGATGTTATAGCATGATTTTAAATTGTTTGGAGTTAATAACTCAAAGGTGAATGGTTAAAGTCTTTGGCTTATTTTGTATGAATGTGTTGGAAAAGTATGTTTTGTGAATTTATAATATTTATTAATGGCTGGTGATGAGAGTAATAAGAATTGCTTGTGTGAAAATTAAATAAAGTTAAGAGAGTGGTGAAATTGGTATGTTGGGCAGTAAATTTTAGTGGAGTCACATTCGAGACAGGCTGTAAAGATTTACTTGTAAGTCCAGTTTATGATGTCCGATTGATGAAGAGTAAATTTTTGAATAAACTAGACATAAAATGTAGTAACATATCGAAAATTTAAAATCTTTGGACTTAAGATAAGATCAGATCGAATTTTTGAGGTCGGGCTATCTGCTGCCCCTGTGCCCAGTTTTTCCAGTCGCATAACCCCTGAACTTCAGTCAATAAAGTGAGTTCTAGGAATCAAAATCACAATCCGTAAAATCTAACATAAAATAGACACATAAGCGAGTATTCTATTAAAATTTAAGCCCCAAATTCAACCCCGATTAAGCGCACCGAATTTTCAAAGTCAGTGTTGGTGCACTGAAATTTCTGGAAAGAGGGCAAAATATGGAGTTTTGTGAAGTAGCTTGTAAGATCCTCAAACGAGCGTAGTAAAAATTGTTACACCACCCTAAAATTTTAGTAATATAACGTGGATGATTTATCATGAATAATGAATAAATTTTGTTAAGTAAGGATATAAATTCGCAACTTTGATACTAATGAATTTTGTTAATTCTAGATTATCACCGGGAGATGCGCTTCCGCCACTATCGCAAGGCGTCACCAGAAAGTTCCAAATCAGTGAGTGGACACTCTTTCCTTAAGTTGATTTTAGTTTTATTATTTTTAACATCAGAATTACTTTTCCGCATTTAGGGTGTTAGCCGAGTTTACTTTCAAATATATTTTGATAAATAATATTTTGAGAAACGATTTAGAAAGTAATGATTTCAGAAGGATGATTTTATGTTTTTGAGGTATGGGGGGAAATCCACCTCAGTATGTAACTTGACTCAGACATGGATTTGACGGATTCAGATATCGTGTGCACACGCAGTTCAGGACTAGGGATGACAAATGCTCATAGATCCTAGATTCAGAGCCTGGAGGGTAGCATAGATCCGTACCCCCGGTTCTAGTTCAGTGGCTTGGGGGATGGAGATACGTAATGCCCCTAAGACCACTAGTTTTAGGGATAGGTGATGAGTGGTAAATATATCACTATTTCCCACTCATTTGACCTAATATTTTGTATAGTTTCTTGGGTTTTATGAATGTTTTGATGTGTTTTTATTGTTATTTTGTAGATAAATAAAGTTTCAGGACTTACTGGAAGCAATTCAGGGCCAAAACAGTGAAAAACGGACAAAAGGGCAAAACAGTCTTTTGGGCGTCACGACCTCTAACGTGCGTCGGGTTCTGCTAAAATACGCCGGACACGTGTCACCATCACATGCTACCGACAATCATCATCATTTGCTAAAATAGGCCTGCCATGTGTCAACACCACAACGAATCATGCTAACGTGCGCCGGACACGTGTCGTCATCCCATGCTGCCGACACTAATAATTCAGCTGTCGACGAAAGCGTGACACATGTCACCATCTCCACAGAAGCCGCGCCACGTGGCAGAAATCTACGGTGCGTCGCGACGCGTAAAGTTGTGCGCGTTGCGACGCGTGGAGCCTATTGGTGCCTATAAATTCAGTCGAATGTCATTTGAATTTTCATACCTTCCCAGAATTCCTAATAAGTGACTAAGGATTGTATCTTGTTTGTTTAAGTTTTAGTAATTTAAATTAAGCATTTTAATTTTATTTATTTACTTTCAGCACTTTTAATTTCAGTACTTTTAATTATGCACTTTTACTTTTAGTAATTTATTTTATTTATTTACTTTTTATTTCTTTTATGTTTAGTAGTTAATTTACTGCTGGGGAATGGTGAAGCTTTGTACTTTTATAATTTAGATTAATCTCCCTCAATTATAATATATAAATTATCTAAAAACCTGACTTAATTGGATACCGTCTTATTGATTGGTTGGACTTAATTAAATTGATTTTAACCTGACTTAATGGGATACCGCCTATATGGTCGGTTAGAATTAATTAAATCTGACTTAATCAGGATACCGCCTATATGGTCGGTTGGTAATTATAATGTAAATTTATATATTATAATAAGGGATATTTCTAAATTAGAAATAGTAAAGGTAGATTAATCTCACTTAATTTATAATATGGAAATTATAATTTAATAATATGGATTAAAAGTTGATACCGCTTTAATGGCTTGTTTTAATTTTGTAGCACAATGTGACACCGCTTATAGGTCGGTCTTTAGGTGACAGATGATTACCGCCTATATGGCTGGTTTATGGATAAATAATAACACCACCTTTATAGCTTGTTCAACTTAATTGGGTAACACTGACAATTTCCATATTATAATAAAATGAGATTTCTAAAAGTGGATCCCCTAACCCCCAACATTTTATTTTTATTCTATGGAAGTGATGAAACATAATATTAACAAGCTTAATAATTGATTTAATT